>JASSUY010015680.1:0-17724 GCA_032466535.1 Forpus xanthops | reverse complement strand
GCTATGAGGATGTGCCTGGATTTACTTGGTTGAAGTTCTTGGGTTTTTTCCTGATTAACTTTTTTAGGACACTTTATTATGAAGTTAGACAACAAGGGAGCTGCAATCATGAAGCTTCATTTACACAATGGGATGTACAGGAATGAGATCTTGAGTTTGCTTCTCATTTTGCAAATAAAATTAATATACTTTGCTCTTCTTTCCTCTGGACTTTCTAAGCATAGCACCATGGTTTGCCTTATCACACAGAGCCGGTTCTGCACTGTCTTATCTACATGGACATAGCAAGAGGAAGGAATAAAGTGCTTTCTCTTGTGTCACACTCAGAGGTCAGATTTACAGCTCGGGTGCTTAGGGGAATGAAGCACTGCACCCTAATTGCTCTGCTGGGAAGCCAGGGTGGTGTGGGGAGGGAGGATTCAGCCAGAGGCATGATGCAGCAGCCTTTGTAACTCTTTACATACACCTGTGCTTGCCAAGTATCAGTGTACATAGAATTCATGCCCGGAGAACTCTTCTGAATACAAGTCTGTGCCTTCAGGGCATGATCTAGAGCTATGTAATTATTTCTTTATAGCTATATTATCAACATGCAAGTTTCCTTATCCTGACTGGCTAGTTCATCCCTGAATGGCACTTCTGCTCTGAGTCCCCATGTGACCAGGCAACAGGGAAACATAAACAGCACTTAGAGAAAGAGCCTAAGATAAAATCAGACCCTTTTCCAAGAGCCTTCATCTGACCCGTGAAGTGACTAAATTATAGAGAAATTCAGCAACTTCCACAAAGAGAGAGGGAGTACTTGCTAGTGCAGTGCAGTCTCATGTGGATCACCCCAATTTAGCTCTGGGAAAGCAATACATCTACACATCACTGTGTGGCAGGGCTCAGAAATACTAACTGTGAACCTGAAATCAGCTTTGTCAGAGCTATGCTCAAGCTTATTAGCATAGGCTAGTTAGGTAGGGCATTGTGCTGTGGCTACACTGCTCTTGATACTAGGGCTGTTCAGAGTGGATAAGGGATGCACTTGGTTTCATTTCACGGCATAGAACTTCTGACATTCACACCTAGTTTTGATGACAACTCAGACTTCCTGAACACTATTCATCAATTCCAAGTGCCACTAAGACTGCTTGATGGTGATGAGAAGGCAATTAAGAATCAGGGTATCTCTATACTGCATGCTCCAGAGGAGTAGAGAAATTTGTAAGTGAACTGTAAATAGTTTAGCTCTGGTATCAGAAAGAGTCTTGTAAAGAACTGCAGATCTCAGCAAGGGCTCACTCAGAGGCCAGCTGCTCTGCAGTCCATAGTGCAAAGGCAAGCCAGGTTCACACACCTAACCGCATCCCTCCTGCTGGGTTTATGCCTGAAAGCTCAGACTCCTGAGAGCAGGAAGCCACCCAACACTGCCTCTCCACCAAGTGGACTACACATCCAGCTCACAAAGTACCCTTAAAATCTCTGTCACAACTTCCAGTTTGTTCCATTTGGGATCTGGAAACATTATAGAAAATCTTGCAGTGGATTAAGGAGATTGTTAATACATAGCCGTAAACTCACACTATTCTGTTTTACCTCACACTTAATGAAGCATTCATTGTTCTTGGTATTTTTCTTAATATGTAGAACATAATCAGTTTGCAGTGATGGTTTATACTTATTGAGTTGTGGTAGGATCAGAAACATCGTCAGTTAATTGAGAGCACCAGTGTGTAATGGCCTATTTTTGTCTTATTTTTCCTTCTGATTGTCTTGTCTTCTTTTCCTCCTGTATAAACTTGACTTGCAAAAATATATGAACTCTTCCTTAACAAAAACACCTGACACCATCATTCATTTTAAAAAATTTCTGCCTCAAGGAATCCTAATTTCTTTGCAGAACAGGTGCCATTTGTCCTTGACTGTTACTTACAGAACAGTTATGCATCACGTTAGGGCTAAATCTACAAAGGAGCTTAAATCTTTCCTGAATGTCCATTCTGCATCTTATACTGAACCCCTCTTTCCTCTCATGCAATATCTTGATGATTTGGAAACATACTGAAGTTCAGGTACTTGTGACATTTGGGTGTGCTAACCTTTGGGCTGTAGCTCACCCTGAAGCTGAGAATGAAATGATATCTCACAGCACCTCCTGCTGAATTATTCCACTACTCATAGCCTGATGAAACTGGGACAAAGAGAGACTCTGAGCCTCATCCTGCAAAGCCAGAAAAGTTATGCAGAAAATAAAGTCCAACTCCTACCTAGTCCAGGGACCACTTCACTTTCAGTGAGTGACCATGACACTTATAGTAGAGCTGGGCCAGTTCTAGCAGGGAAAGGGTGCAGAGCTGTGTGGGACTGCTTAGTGGAAAAGAGCTTAAAGTTACTTCCCTGCTGGCTTCCTTCTTCTACAGAGCTTCTGAAAATTCAGCATCAATCTGCCTTCAACCTCCAAGACTATCGACACAGCAAGGCTGAGCACAAGGAAAATCTACAAAATTGTGTTGCTGCAGTCATGGCAGTGATGCTCATAGTCAATAGCAGTTATTCTTAGTCTGTCAAAAAAAATACAGTTCTTATAAATTTCAGCTGTTTTTCTGCAGAATTGTACAGATTTTTCTTAAAGTAATTAAAACAATAATTGTATTATGAAAACACTTTACAAGATAATCTCCTCTTCAATTTCCTTTAATATTTTCTGGGGAATTACCATAAGTAACATAAAAAATAGGTAATTGAATTTCACTTCTATTACCATTTTGACAGCCTGAACTGTTTCCCAGGGTGACAGATTTAATTTCTCACACATGGTTTATATCGTATTTAAAGGGAATAATAATTGGCATGATATTGTTTCTTGCTGCGGCATCTAAGCCTTTATTTCGCAATATATCTGAAGTATTTTATCTGAATTGATTGCTATTAAAATTTTCAAAGTAGTACCTCAGAAGGGATAGATTGATACAGCATCACTGGAATTGGCTGTGCCGTGCTGACTCACAGAAGCTCAAGATTTATCCTGTAGTATTGTTATTGCTTTTTTCTTTCCTCTAGCCAAATTTTAGCATATTTTTCTTATCGATGAACTGGACAGAGGCATAAAAAAAAAGAAAAAAAAAAAACCATAGGAATTCATTATAAGCCCAGCCCTGCAAGTTAGTGATGGTACACAAGGGATGACACATTACTGTCAATTTGTGCTGAAGACAATGGAAGCAGAACATATTCTGCATCTTTCCAGCAGTGCTCAGCAACTCATACAATTTAGGCTGCAGAAGCAACCTTTGTTCACATAGCTACCAAGGACATATTTACAGCTAATTCCAGAGACATAAATGTTAGAATAAATCACAACACAGAAAAAGGGAATAGCTCTCATGAATGCCTCTTTCCAACACAAATTTGAAGGCTAGTAAGCATTACATAATACTGCTGCTTTCAGTTCAAACTCAAGTAGTTTAATTCACCTCTGAAAAACAGACCTGTATTAAAGTCCTCAATTGTGGATATAAATACTTGCTTTCTGTAAAAATTAATAGCTTTTCTGCATGTAATGGTAGAGGAAGTTTAAGAAGGTCATAATTTCCTACTAGCTATATTAAGAGAGGGTCACTTGGATGTGCTGTGATTCCCAAAATGAGTTGCAAAAGTTCATGAGAATCCCTTGATAATGGCATTGCCCTTCGTACTTCCATGATGTTGAATTTTAGTTCTATTTTCCAGTACGGAAGTTTCTGGTCTATCTACTATAAAATGGATGCAAAAATACAGGTTAACATCTGAGCAGAGTGTCTGATTGTTAAGCTTGAAAGGAACAAACTGCTAGAGCAGAAAATGGGCAAAGTCTAAAATAAATATATAGACTTAATAACTTCAAGTTTAAAGTCAGTCCATTACACTTGTATTGCATTCCTGAGAACCAGCTTACCAGAATGGTTTTTATTCACTTACTGAAAATAATTTTGCAATAACACAATATGGACTTCAGCATTTTGTTTACAGGGCAGACAAGTTTATTTGCACACTATCCCAACCTTGCTAAGGTGAAATTAAGGAGCTATACTTTTTAACCCTTTAATTATTGCAGACACAGCAGCTTCAGCAGTGGGAACTGTACTTCCACACCTCCTCTCAACTCTTCTTCTTGCAGCCTTTCAACACACACTTCACAAAGACTTTACAGTAATGCTGGATAAAAGCAGAAGTGAGGGCCAGCCTATGCTGTTCTACTGCAATTTTTCTCAATTTGGTAAAGCAGAAGACAATAAGTCTTCTTATAATTAAGGTTATAGTTGAGGCAGCAGCTGGAAGGGTGATATATCAAATGTGAGAATATCCCTGTTGGTGATTGATAGAATTAAAATATTTATTTCCTTAATAAAGTAGTAACATCATCCATTGTCTCTGCTTATCTGTATCCTTGAGAATATGCTTCATGTGACAAACTGGTGAAACTGCCTGTTCCTTTTTCAGTTGAGGTAAGAAAATGTTTAATTTTTCACCAGAATTAGTACAGAATTTTGGAAAATTTTCTATAGTCAGGGTAGACAAGGTAAGAAATACTTTTGGGGTTATATTGAGGAATACTGTCAGGATTTGAAGAAGTGGTTGTGAAGTGTCTGTGGAAACAATCCAGAACATGTAATTGCAACATAAGTCCTCCGGCATTTTAAAGACCCCTAAAGGTACTGACGCACTTGCATAAAATCTACTGGAAGAGAATGAAAATGTGTCCATACTGATAGTTATCTTCATTTCAGGAGAGCAAACCAATCTTCAGCAGCACTGGTAGGTTAATCAATGCTTTTTCACTAAAACTAAAGCAGTTCTTACCAGCAGCAGACCTCTTGTGCCCATACAGGTGGCCTACCTTGACTGTGGTAAATAGGACGGAGCTGATGAGGTTTTAGAGCTTACAGTAGCAAATCTTCTTTGGTCTGAGACTGTGCAGATGTCAAAAATACCCAGCACTTCCCAAAACAAAAGGAGTGCAATGAAATTTCATGGCTACCTTGGCTTGTCTCAGAAGTTTTGAATAGCTGAACTCAGCTCAGTTCAGGGGGATTTCTAGAGGGCTTTTCTTGCAGCTGCATAGTACCCATATGGACTATTTGGTTCTGAATGACAAAATATATTTTTGAAGAAAAAAATAAGGATGAAATATGTAAACAATGAAACAGAAATGCAGTATCTTTGTGCTTTAAAGTTTCGGAGGTTACGAGAATGCATCCAGCCTAAATTGTAAAGGAGCTTTCTTCTGAACCATTATTAAAAAGTCAAGCATATAAATAATGCTACTTATAAGCCAGATTTTATAAAGTAAATGTAAAATAGAAGGATTTACCTTGAAAAGTCTTTAGTCAGGGTTCTGAATACTCATCAGAAAAACCTGACTCCTCTTCTTTAAAGCATTCAAATTACAAGAAAGCATAGGGAAAAGCTTGAACATGCAGTGAATCACTAGGAAATAAGCAAATGGCTGTGAAGTCCCTAGAAGTGGATTAATCTTGCACCAACACTGGCAAGGTTTTTTCTCCTTGAGGTTTAGTAGCTGAAATTTGAACTAAAGATGGAACCTCCTGTGGGTTGTTTAATTTCCTGCAATCCTATTTATATCAGGGAGTAAAATGTTCAGTCACTTCTAAGGGAAGATCAGTAGTCCAGAAGATTAGCTACAAGCTGACATGATTCGTTACTTGTGGAGGAAAATATGACTGTTAACTGATAGTTAGCTGATTTTTGAACATTATTTTAAGTATGGTCATAGTAAAGCTCAAAAAAAAGGTCATTTGAAGTGAGAAATCGAAACCTAGGAAATCTCAAAATGGAACATGGATTTTTTTATTTATTTTTGTTGTTTATTTAGTGATTTTGCCTTATTCCTGAAGGACAAAATCAAAACAAAAATCACAAAGGATTAAAATGTTGATGAATCTATGTTTTGAATGTAAACTTTGAAGCCATGTTAGAAACCACAGTAGTTGTAAGAGTTACTAATGCATAGAGTTACCACCACAGTTATGAGCAAGCCTATCTGACTTGTGTGACTGAGAGCATTCATATACACCCTCAATATATTAAAGCCTGCCATACACTATACCCATAATCCTTGCTACTAAGTGCCTGTTGTCCTCCTCTGGTTAACTGGTTAGAGCATGGAGAGCAACCAAAGATTTTTCTTCATCCCTTGCAGATGACACAATGCACTAAGGAGAAGACCACTATGTTCTTCTGAGACTGGGGTCAATAGCTGCCTTTTGCTGAACAGAGGATCCTTTCTTCCTTCCAAGCTCACGGAACAATGAAGCTACAAAGCACAATTCGGTCATCTTTGTGGAAGCAATGCAAAAAACAGGGAAAATAATTTGCAATGCTTTTATACTAAGATCTTCTTATCATTATATTTGATGTGGAGATCCTAAGAAATTATGTACTTATGTTAATGTAACATTAAGGTAGATAAATCAAGTTCTCAAATGTCATGAAATGCAGAAGTCAAGCTGTAGGCTCAACTTTTCCTCTACATTTTTGTCTCTTTCTTAAAATGTAGTTTGCCTTTATGCTTTTCTAAATTATTTCTTATACTAGAGAGAAGTCAGTATAACACAGACTGGATTTCTCTACAAAGCTTTATAAATAGTAAATGCATGAGAGAAGGTACTGTGCAACTGAGCTATATAAGGAAAGGAGCCATTTATTCGCAAGCACTTCCTTATGTTTTCCCCTGAGTTTCAGTTTGTCATGAGCAACTCTGTCTTGATCATCTCTCTGCCACTATTCATTCAGGGAGATTTTGGAGGTGCTATACCTCCCAGAGATATGATATTCATGTGCAAATGAAAGTATTTGTATGTGAATACAAGTATTCATTTGTTCCTACTAAGACTACTGATTACTGAGGATAAACCTTTCTGGCCTCAAAGTAAGGAAGAGGAAAGCCTTGGCAGTAACAAAGACTTTAAGGCCTTCTGCTTCCTGGATAGCCCTGAATGAATAGCAGTAGTAGGGCAGAACTCTTCAAAAGGTTGGATTTGTCTCACATCCCCCTCACAGCCACATTGAACATTGACTGCTCAATGGCAGCCATCATCCTCAAGTGTGTGCAAGGAAGACAATATTGATCATTTGACTTACTGTCCCTTCCTTAGGCACCAGTCACCCCACATGACATCTTTCTTCCTTCACTGAGTAAATCCCTTGCAGATCAGCAGAGGAGGTATATTATGAAAGAGTGTGTTTCATATGCACATGTACATCAGTTTCATTGGAGGGTGGTTTGTAGAGCTTCTTCTGTTAGAATCCCAGTCCTGCATCACAGCCGTTTATCCCATAATCTGCTTCAATATGGGAGAAGTAGCATTATGGAAACCAGACTGTGGTCTACTCACATGTGTGTGTAAGGTATTTCTTCCATGTGTATAACAAAGAACTGTGTTGAAACATGAAGATTTATTTTTCAAAGCAGGATATTATCTGCTGGATGAATGGCAAAGAACCTGGAAGATGACATGCACTGTGATAAAGTCTTACACAAACAGTACACTCCAAGCTCCTTTTAAAAATGTAAATCTTCTACAAGATGGAGAGATTAAAGGTAATGGATATAGATACAGGCTGTCATACATGGACTTTCTAGAGATTGCTTTCAGATTATCATTGTTATATGATTAATTTAAACTAAGTGTTTCAGCAAAATCACCTACTTTGTCATGTAAGCAACTACTAAGTAAAATTTCCATCTGTGATTATATGTTAGTCCTAGTCTTACAGAACGAAAATTCTTCTTCCTTTAAATAGTTCAGCTCAGAACTTCTGGTATTGACTGGGGGAATTCACCAAAGTAAATGCATCATAAGGTTGCCATGAAAAAATGTCTTTGTAGCATTGCACTTAAGAGGAGATTACATGGAAGACACCAGAGGACACGATTCCTCCTTCAGCACTGATCCACTAACATAAAGCCTCATTGGAGATAAGGTAGGTTTCAGCCCTTAACTCTTACCTCCCTCCACACCAGGAGCTCCATGCCTGTGGCTTCACTCTGGGGCAAAGGAGTGTCATTCCTGCCCTACACCAAGGTCAGCTGACTCACGACAGCACTGCATTGTGGTGTGAGACTGGCCATATGCCTGAAACACAGTCAGAAAGAAGAGAGTCTTAGATGTTTGAGCAATCATACCTGTGGGTGGTCCAACCTGCTCCAGATCACTGTCCATGGGGCTGTCAAGAGATTAGTATTTGAGCAGGCTGTACTTCTATTTCTCAATATGTAAAGAAATATAGTCCAAATGAGATCCTGGATATATTCCTTCTAAATATCAATGCACCATGTTAGAAAGAAGTCAATTGGTCAAGATTATTACTCTGGATAATATCTACTGAAATTCATGAGGTTCCTGACAACAATTTTCATCACACAGTATTATTATGTCTGTGACAGAGCACTCTTGAAATTCTGATAGCTTTCAGTCAGGTACTTATCTCTGGACACAAAGAGAAATTTTACAATTGTACCACCGCTCAGTTGTCCCAATTTAAAAAAAATATTTCAACTTTAGCCAAAGATGTGATGCATACTGCTTTGGAGCAAGCACCTGCTTCATGCACATTTTTGAGTCGTCTCAGACGATTCTTTTTGAAGTTATTTTTACGTATTGTGCATAAGGTTGTGTGCTTGCCCTGAGAGCATATTCAAAGTGAAAACTTGCTCTGAGTAATATGTTTTGCATTTTGCATCTGTGTTGAACATTAAGAGAGAAAGAGACCTCCAGGTGTTAGAGGATACACAGTCTGTTCCAGCTGTACAGAAGGGTTTCCTCCTGGACCAGCCAGGGTGAGAGTGAGTGGAGACCTGGTAGATCCTACTCCACCACTGTCATACACCGGTGAGAGGAATGAAAGCCTGAGCATCATAAGAGGAAAGGATGCTTCACCACAGAAATGAAGTGACACAAATTACTTCCTGCTCCTACTGTGTGCAGTTAGAACAAGCTCTTCTCTGAGGCTCAGTCTTTTGGTAACTTCCGCCACAATTTTCATTTTGGGCATTACCCATGGCATGATTTAGCCTAATGTGAACAACTCTCTGTCAAGCTAATTTTTTTGACATAAGCCTGTTGGTATATCATAATGTTATGTTTAGGTTCCCTTCCATTAGATGTAATTCTTTGCATCTTAAATTATTTTAGACAGTTTCCTTTAACATTAACTAGAATTAACATTTACATTGTGATATATTGCAAATGACAGCTGTTGTAGCAACTTTTTTCTCCAAGAACTGTATTTCCAGCCAGCTGACCTCAGAATTTTGGAGAATTATTATAAAATGCTGTTTCCAATCAAAATAAATGTGTTCAGTTTTCTTATAGGCAGTGGCATTAAATAACAGTTACACAGCTCAGCTCTGTTCCTACTAAAATTGGTGACAAAACTCCAACTGACTTCATGGGAACAGGATTTAGATCATTGTTGATTTACTTTAACATTCATAGAAATTATGGGTTAACCTCCAAAAGTAGGGAAAGTTTGGCCACATAAGCCTCCAAAGACCTAGATATTTAAAATATATCTTGCTGCTACTTAGACATCATTCCATTTACTTTCAGTCTCCCCTTCATGTGCTTCCATTTATCACACAATGTTTGTGAATATAGTGAAAACAACTGGAATAATTAGTGCTTATTTTTAGGGGCAATTGCAATCAGCAGGAAGGGGAAGTTTGCCTTCCAAGCAAGGAAAATTATCTTTGAAGGTTAGCTGCCAAAGTAAAATTCAGAGGGGGGATTTTTGCATGTTTAACCACACCTATATGAAAACTTAAATCTCCCTTATTGTCCCTCTCAATCCAGAAGTGTCTAGATTACCCTGCTGCTTACACATCATCCTATCTTCTTGTGCCAGAAAAAAAAAAAATCAGCCTTATGATATCTGGTGTGCTGCTTTTTCTCAGAGATTGTTGCCAATTTCATCTGTACACTAAGCTTTTCCCAGTCAAGTCTGTCACTCCCCACTCCAAGGGCTGAGCACTGAGAAGTCGCTTTACACAAAGGTGTCCTGCAGTAAGGAAACACATAAATCCTGACCCATGCTGAGAGGGTGAGGAACTTTGATATGCAGTTCCTCAAAACGCCTTTTAAGAAAGAGACTTCCCCCAGAAGAGTGCCTCCAGGTTAATTGTTCCAGGTATCCACAGCAGCTTGTGGAGGACTGTTAGCCAAAATGAACAAGACATTTCAGGAGACTAAACTTTAAGACTTCATAAACCACCTCACTTCTACAGAAATCCCAAGACAGCATACGTCCACAGCATGAGTCACTTCTTAGTTTTCCAGGTTTCAAGGAAAGGGATGATTATTTGTTGTGGCCAAAACCAACAGCAAATATCAATAATTCTTGCCTGACTCAGCTGCTCTACTTAGTGTATTGATCTGCCCTTGTCTTCCCATTCCTAAGCATTGAGTGAAGACAAATAAGCAGGTTCACATCATTTATTTATGTCAGCTCACCCCAACAAAAGTCCCAGGGGCAGAACTTCCTCCCTTTCCTTTCAGGGGTGCAAAACAAAGTTACTATCTAGCTTGCTATGCTCTGCTTAATATATATGAATAAATTATGTGAATACAGAAACCTGGAAACGCTACTGAAAATGGTACATAAGGCATAAGTTGCCTGTAGCTCTATAATCTCTGCACATCATTCTGCACTTCTAGCAGGGGAAAAACCCACAGAT
Organism: Forpus xanthops; assembly: GCA_032466535.1. Taxonomy (NCBI): domain Eukaryota; kingdom Metazoa; phylum Chordata; class Aves; order Psittaciformes; family Psittacidae; genus Forpus; species Forpus xanthops. The sequence continues at coordinate 7,004 of JASSUY010015680.1, read as the reverse complement.
ATGACCTGATCCAGTTGGTAACAGAGCTGCAAAAGATGTGGAATCTCTTAACTCACCATGCAGACCACTTGCAGGAATACCATTAGAAAAAACATGAGAACAAAACAAAACAAAATCAGACTTTTTGTTATTTGTTTTTAGTTTCATATCAGTTAATAATATCACTTTACTGTCTTAGGATATGAATTCTTTACTACAACTGAGTAAACTGTAGTACATGATTTTAAATGTCAGAAATCCCCTCAGTTTCCAAACTGATAAAGAATAATACTAATAATTTAATGTAACATCAGAAGAAATACCTGAGGGAATAAAATACTATGAAAGGATGTTTTTCTCACCAAATTTTGTAAACTCTTGAAGGCTCATAGAGTGCAGCTCTTTTTCAATAGATATTTAGAGAAAATGAAGAAAAGGGCCATTTTTGTTGTTTTTCAGGAGCAGCTTTTTCTTACAATGCTAAGAAACTTCCACAGTACACCAGATAATGTTCTTGCCCTTAAAAAAATGCAGTGGCTTCGTCAATAGATAACGTTACATCTCTGTTAAAAACAAACCAAAACAAAACAAAACAAAAACAAACTTACCAGAGAAACTGTACTCAGTCATGAAAAGCAAAATTAGAGAAAAAAAATATCTCCTTTATCAACACTTTTTCCTAGCTCTGTTCCACAATCACTGGAAGCCATTGCAAGGGAAGAAGCATAGAAGATACATGAAATAATAACAAAACCCTGAGCAATGTAATTGCGTATACCATAACAATTCAAAACTCAGACCAAAAGAAAAAAAAAAGAAACTAAAGTCTACAGGAAAAACAAACCAACACAAAATATTTAAAAGGAATCTTTTTACTTTTGTTTAATTTTATAGGCAAAAGCTGTCTCTGTTATATTTATTATTCCATAATATCCTAATATTACTGCAAAATATACCAGGACACTTACAACAGCGAGTGGTTGTACTATCATAGGACCATTCAGGTTTTGCAAAACAGTGGTGCCTCATGATTCCTTTGCAACTATAACTGTTTTTAGACTTAGCTTTGGATTTACCTTTGTGATCTTGTTAATTTTAAATATCAAGAGAGAAACCTTTTTTTTTTTTAAAAAAAAAAAAGCTACTGTTACAGGTTTAGAGATTTGCCACAAAAAAAAAAAAAAAATGAGAACTAACAATTGGGCTAGAATTAACTGAGGTGTTAGAGCAGATACTTCAAAATACATTGTTTTCCTTCAATTTAAGATGCAGAAATTCATTTAGAAAAAGATGAGGAACCAATATTTCCCACTTTTCCCAGTTACTGAAGCATTGTGAATGTCAGTGGATCTATGTCCATCTGACTTAGTGAATCTTTAGCACCACTTTTTTCTTTCTTTATCATGAAAACAACACTTCCAGGGTAACTGAGTGTAAAAAATTTCTGTACTCTTCCAGAGTCAGAAAATAACCTGAAACAGAGCTCCAAAAGATCTTTCCACTTAGTTTAAAAAGCAATATCTGTGCAAGCCACATTTTAACAGTATTTATTAGACTTCAGCTAATGTTTCTATGGGTAGCAACTAGATAGTATGCTAATCACAAATTTACTTTATCTTCAATACTCAAACTCCAAAACTACAAGTTAGCAAGTTAGAAATCAGCCACTCCATATTTGCAGTGGGATGTGGTAATTGACATCTCCCATCATGGGAGCTCAATCTTCTGGGTTTTATGAGAACTATTTTATACCCCCAAAGTAATTATTTCTATAACTTTTGTGCCATTGGTATACCATATTCTACTATTTAAAAAATTAGGGATGCAGCATTGATTCTACCTTTTCTACTTTCAGGAAGCTTCTCTAAATAGACTAGGAAGTTGCAGTAATTATTTACCTTGAAGGCCACAGATTTCAGGAGCCACAAACAGTCTGTAGAAAGATGGTCCATGCAGGATCTTACACAGGGCAGTTTCACTGCTCCTGCACTTATAATGCTTCCTAGCCCTTCCCTCCAGTCTGCATTTATTCAGATGAAATGACCAGAATGAGGTTTGACCAAGCAGGGAAAGTCCCAAAGCCTGCATCAATCAGCTAAGCTTTGCTGAAGTCAATGAGCCAGTTTATCCTGGCTGAGGTACTGGCCCTTAATCTCTATAAAAGAATTCAACTGCACATTTGGTATAATAAAATCCAGAAAAGCTGTGAAATTTCCATTTCCAAGTTGGATAGATCTGGGGTGCTTGGTTGTGGATGGAAACAGCCCTGATCTCAGTGCTAGCGCAGGAAAGAAGGATCACCTCTGGTGCTGTGGCTGGGCATTTTCACATGAAAAGAGACTTGTGATGCCCTGGTAAGTATTAATCTGGAGTGTGGTGTCATTTTTTTCCCTCTACTAGAGTCAGGCCACCATGTGTGTAAACAAATATGTAGCCCAGTGCCAGGCATCAGCTAAGCCATTCACCAAATGCAAGCTCTCACGTACTTATTTATTCAGTATTTGCAGTGCATTTAATGGTCAATATGGAGTACCTTGACTTGATATTACCTGAAAGTTTTTGTTACCCAAAAGTACTCAACCTGTATGTCATTCCTTGAGCTAACGAGAAATGTTAACTTCCATAAATGTGCCTCTCAGCTCACTTTCCTGCATCCTCTGTTTATAGGTATGTCTTGAGAGTTCTTGTATTTTGGATTTCAAATATAAATGTTACAACTGTGAAAGAACATCTGATGAAAGTGTTTTTGTTATCCTCGCTCTATAAAAAATTGCAGGTCTTCTTGTGTCTGCTAATAATACTGTTTGTTCATGTTTTGTTTACTTATTTTCAAAATTTGGCCTTTCCTGTATTTCCCCCATTTCTTCTTCTTTACATTCCTCCAGTGTGGGTCAAAAGAGACCACTAACAACACTGCTTATTGCTGGTTTTGCTTACAGAGTACAGAGTTGATAAAGGAACAAAAATCTTGGGAAACCCTCCACTAAGTCACTAATTCTCTATTTGTCTGTGTTCTTATTTAGAGTGGGCTTAATTTAAAACAATACATGTATTTTACATTGTGCTAGTACATGTGACTACGCAGGCGTAGAGCAATACAAAGTCTGCCTTAATCACAGTGATGTTCAGATCGTCCTGACTGCTGTTACTCAAGAGAACAGTTTACAAAGTGAGGATGGAGGAAATGACTCAGGAGAAGTCTCACCTTGAGTTAATGATCCAATACACAACAGATTTTAGAAAAAAAATAAATTACAGTGGAATAGGTGTCTATACGTGAATCCAATTGTGCATACAATTGAACAGATAGTAGTGTATGTAAATAGGATCAGTATTTCAGGGTAATACACATGGGATTAACCTCACCTACCTCTTACAGGACAGACAGCTAAAGTGGTTTTTAAACTTTTTTTTCGACTAAAACCACACTTGTATATCTTGGCACATCAGCCCAGTCTCACTGAACTGACTACAATGTAACATACAGGGGAGAACCACTGGAGGTATAAGGACTGAAAACACATTGGAAAGGTAAAGGAATTAGTGACATAATATATTGATTTAAAATCCAAAGGGAAAAGGCCACTGGGAGTAAAAGCAGAAGGTATCTGTGTTTGTGCCTGAGAAATGCTATGGAGGTCATAAGGCAAAAAGAGAGGTTTCTTAGGAGGAGGTGGGCAGTGATGACTGAGCCAGGGCCTTCCATGTAGTAGTCATAGGTGCAGTGTATTTTCTGTGGATCTCTCCACCCACATCCAGCTGTGAGGCAAACAGGACCATCACAGAGATGATCTAATACCAACTTTGAAAAACTTATTTTTGTATCACCTCTTAAAATATTTCAATCAACTAATTATGATACAAAAAAATAATTTTATTGTCATTTACATATAAATATAATTAAAAATCATCCTGTGAATTAACTTCTAACAAGTGCATTAGGTATATGGAGCTCAATACATGATGAAATGTTATTTTGATATATTCTTTCATTTTATTGTGAAAAAGGGTGCTCCAGTCATTCAGATTAACAGGACTATGAATCAATTGACACAGAGAAGGGGTTTGTTCTACTTTTGGCTTTTTTTAAGCAAAGGTCTAAAGATTCTCTTGGGATTGTTGGACTTGAGACTGAATGGAAAGTTAACATTTATTTTACTCATCCCTAAGCCCCAGCAGAAGTCAGAAACTTCATATCTGTTCCTACTTCACTTAATTTAATACATATCCTCAGAGAAACATGCTGTCTTGACCCTGGCAGAAAAGCTGGTCCTTCTTCTGCCCAGCCAGCAGCACTGTGACCTGGCCCTGGGAGCTGAAGTCTGGTGGTGACTGCTAAAACTCAAGTTCTTCTTACTCTAGCTCAAAAAACAGTGAAGCGTTTTGACCACAGCAAAGAACTTCAAAGCGACAAACCCATCTTCAAGTACCTTACAGCTTTTTGGTTTGGTTTATTTGAAACCCCAGATAAATACATTGTTCCAGATACCTGAAAGAAATCAAGCAGGGATCTTCTGAACCTCAGTCTAGCCCACCACTCCCTGGGGTTTTTGCAAATGCAGATGTGCCTGAACCTCACGTAGTGCCATCCATCCCGTCATGGTCACCCTTCCTCTTGCTGGGTTAAATCCCATGAACAAGACAAGAGAAGAGCAGCTTAAGTCTCCTTAAAATGCAGCTCTCCCTTTCACTGGCAATAGTATTGTTATAAAATAACAATGTTTAGTCTCTGTCAGTGTAAGCATCCCTGGGCAGGAGACGATTTGGGAACCTCTGTTATGATGGGCTCATCCACTAAACCTATGGGACAGGGCCTTCACATATATGTGGGGTTGCGCAGGAGCTGAAAAAGAGTCTCAAGGTGCTTAAAGGTCGTTCTTGGAAAACTAAGTTGGCTTGTAGTTAAAAGCCTGCTGTACATGGAATATTTCACAAAAATAGCCTGTTTTCAAGATAGAAAAGGATACTTGATAGAGCATAACTCTAGTAACTTCAACTATGGGATGATATCCACAGTGAGACTCACAAAACATTTCTGGCATGGTCATCAACACTTTTAAACAGGATTTTGAACAATTAATCATTTTCAGTGTTCCCATAAGACAAACCATTTGCTTTCCATTTTATTAGTGCCTATTCTCATCCACTTATGTTGCTGACAGTTTTTTTCCAGTTGTGAACACCCACCTAAAATCTGAGGACATTGTTGGCTTCAAAAATCAATGTTTCTGAGACAAATCAGGTCTATTTTTTTCCTCTGATCTACCTTGCTCAAATGAAAATAAGTGTTGAAAGATCTTTCTGGAGCCATAAGAACTCTGGAAAGTTAACTCTGATGCTGAACTTTTTAATCCCATGAAAACTATTTTTTCAAGCATGAAGGATTAAAATTATTTTCAACTTATTAATGCAGGCTGAAAATTATTGTTGCTGCAGATTCTCTGAGGAAACTGCCCCTGAGAATAATGCACACATTGGAAAAGAGGACAGACAGTAATTTTTTTGTATTTACTAAGTAATTGAGTGTTTTCTTGGTATTTTGAAAAGTCAAGTAGTTATATGGTTGGATTTTGCTATTCATTGACTTTAGGGGATTAAGTGTTCTGTTATACACAGTATTTCACAGGTTCTTAAGGCTTTTGTATAGTCTATATTGATTTCATGTATTTTTAATCAAAATTTCTCATGACACATTTCTTTTGCCCTCTGATACTTTCAGCAAGGAGTAAACTTACTGCAAAACTACGTCGCATTAAAATGCAGCCCTCCCTTTCACTGGCAATAGTAATGTTATAGAATAACAGTGATTAGTCTCTGTCACTGTAAAGCTCTTAACCCAGTTTTGCCAATCCAACCTCAGTTTCCATGGTAACAGAAGAAAGTAACACAGAAGACTCAACTTTCTTTGCTTTTGTTGGATTTCAGTTGTCTTCCAACTTCATTCACAAAGCTCTGCTTACACCACTTTTTTTTTTTATACTTCAAACTATAGATTTTAGGATTAGGAAGATTCAGGAGCATTTTCATTTTTCTGCAACCAGTTGTAAAGCAAATTTGTGGCCAGCAGAATTTAACAGGATAAGAAACTTATATGCTGGATTTCAGGAAGTAATTCTTTATTGTAAGGGTGGTGAGGCACTGGAATGGGTTGCCCAGGGAAGTTGTGAATGCTCCATCTCTGGTGGTGCTCAAGGCCAGGTTGGACAGAACCTTGAGCGGCATGGTTTAGTGTGAGATGTCCCTGCCCATGGCAGGGGGGTTGGAACTAAATGATCTTAAGGTCCTTTCCAACCCTAACTGTTCTATGATTCTATACTGGAGTCCTGGATTAATATATATAGTGGTCTGAAGTCAGTTTTTGACAGATAAAATGAACCCTTAGTATACCCTGTAAATTAGCTGAAGTAGGAAAGTAGGTAAGCTATTACATAGATTATCATAGAATCACAGAATGTTTTGGATTGGAAGAAACATTAAAGACTATCTAGGTCCAATTCCCGTGTCATGGGATACCACACACTACACCATTTCACCCAAGGCTCTGTCCAACCTAGCCTTGAACACTGCCAGGCATGGAGCATTTATCACTTTTTGGGAAACCTGTTCCAGTGCCTCACCACCCTCACAGGAAAGAACTTCTTTCTCACATCTTATCTAAATCTCCCTTCTTTTCAGTCCTGTGACCATTTGTTGGCATTACTTTTCTAATATTAAGATACATGTGCAAAGATGACTAGAAGAATATACACAAAAATTAAATTTGGATTAATATGTCCTTAGAATGAGGGTTTTGACCTTTCTGAGAAAAATGAGATACTTCATTAAAGACATATGATATCATAGAATCATAGAATCATAGAATAGTTAGGGTTGGAAAGGATCTTAAGATCATCTAGTTCCAATCCCCGTGCTATGGGCAGGGACACCTCCCACTAAACCATGTTACCAAAGGCTATGTCCAACCTGGCCTTGAACACCGCCAGCGATGGAGCATTCACAACTTCCCTGGGCAACCCATTCCAGTG
>JASSUY010015679.1:31208-77231 GCA_032466535.1 Forpus xanthops | reverse complement strand
ACTGTTCTTATCTCAACCTGTGGGAGTTGCATTCTTTTGATTCTCCTTCCCATTTTCCCCGGGACTGGGGAAGAAAAGAGGGGGGGGGGTGCACAGAACTGTTTGAGGGGCCTCAAACTACGACAACAGGTTTGCTGTATGGTTCATGATATAACAAGATATTGATTGAATGTTTTAGCAACCCAGAAAGGACTGCTGCTAATATAAAACCAAATAACAGAAACAATTTACAAAGCACACACATAGCCAAAATGTACTTTGAGAAAAGACAACATTCTCTAGGAGCAATGAACTGATTTTCCCAGTGGTCAGACACATTTAGTTAGCTCTGCAGTGAACTAAGGAAGAAAGACTGCTACTTAGTCTTACTGATGGCCAAACATATGGCCTTCGAAACAATAGCTGTTTAATTTGCTCAGAGCTATTTAAACCAAGAATAAACTGTCTTAGCTAATAAAAAAAAATGCTGGTCTGTCTGTGTGTTATTTGGTTGTTGTTTTTACAAGAACAATGTTAGAGGCACTAGATCTCCTAATGTGCACCAGAAACAAGATCACTGTGTTTTTCTACCTTATTTTTAGGATTCAAGCAAATATCCTATGACATAGTACCAGTGATCTGCATGCAAAGAACATGATCTTGTGGTTTGAGGAGAATGCTATGTACTTGCATGCCAGGAGCTGGAACTAGAAAAGGACATTCAGGACTGAAGTCATTAGTATTTAGTAGTAGATGTTTCATCACAAATAACTGCACATCTCCCTTCTAGTTTGTTCATTTCTGAAAACAGATGTTTAAAATTAAGACAGGCTTTTAGTTTGCCTCTGCTATTTTCTGTAGGTCTCACATGAGAAGAAAGGAACAGTCACCAAGAGTTACTGTTTATTTTCAAACCAGCTAAGCTTAGCTAATGTTCTGAAGGAAAGGTTTAGTTCTTTGTGACCAATTCAAAACTTCTGCAACTTTAGCATTTTTGCATCTCTAATACTATGCTACAAAAAAGATAATTCAACTAATCAAACAGTAAAACAGCAATTGTAAAACATTTCTCTGTTCTGTTACTCTGAATCTCTTTCAATACTTGCAGATTTCCAAACCATGCAACCTTTCTGACTAGGATGCTCTGTCATTTAAGCCTGTACTTCCCATGCATTTTTAACCTTCGCCAATTTATACTTGGCAATTTGAACTTGAGATAGATAGCTCATGTTCATATAAGTAGATATAAATGTAGCTTTTAGAAAGTCAAATCCCAACCTGCGTTCAGGCTCTCAACTTATCAAGTATTTTCACTATCGATTACATCAAAATAGGCCATCAGGGATGAAAGACTGGAAGGATGCCCTAAGAAATGTTACCATAGTCCCAATCCACAGTGTCACCCTTTTAGCACTGTTGGTGACAGTGTTTATGTTGGTACTTCCAATGAAACCTTGACCTCAATATTACTGTTTAGGAACTTTAGATGAGACTCTTAGATAGAAGTTGACAGACTTGAGAGAAGGTAACAGAGCTCAAAACCAAACCTAGAAGCTAAAAACTAGTTTCTTGAAGAAACAGATGTATACTACTTTTCTATCTCTACAGTACACAACCCATTCAACCGAATCATTGACTTGACATTTTAAGATCCCGTTGCATTTGTGGTAGAGCACAACAAGGCACTGAAAATGAAAAGAAAGAAAACTTTGCGGTTGTACAGCATGCTCAATGGTAGTAGCTTCTGCAAAAGGGAACCGAAAGCTACAAACAGAACAGGGAGAAATGTAGTAAGGCAAGTAGCTACTACAACTTACTGCTATGCAGAATAAAACAGAAAATAGGCTCTTAAGACAGTGCTGCCAACAGATAAAAAGTTACAGCAAGCTATATGTCTCCTGCTACTGGAGCCAAAGCAGGGATCACAGTACTAACTTGAAATTCCTCTTCAGCTTGTGTTAGCTGTACATTTATTCCTGAGAACAATATCATTACACTAAACACGTAATGCAGCATGGTGCAAGTACATTTGTTCCTTTCAGCATATCTCATTAGATGACAGCTCTTGAAACCACAATGTCTCATCCTCTGGGGACCTGAGCGCAATGATTCTTCTCAAATTATTAATTTATTTTAGCATCTGCTCCTTCACAGAGCTGGCAAAGGGTAGACATTGCTGGAAACAGACTACAATAGTTCAGTGACTGCAGTACCTGCCCAAAGGCTATATAACTTACGCGTATCCTCCCCCTCTTGCCTAAACTGTGAAAAGAAAGACTGAATTTACCCACATCATTTAAGATTTATTCCCTAAAAAGTGTTTTTGACCTGGGATAGACTGCTATGGAGCAGCAAGCTATGCTCACTCAAGCTCAATGCAGGTGTAGAAACTCTGCCCCAAGCACTTGACTGAGAGAACAAGCACTTTCAACATACAGACCGTGTCTTGTGCATGAATCTTGTGATTCTTCTTGCATGAAACTCCTACACTAATGCGTGAACATAAGCAAGGGGAAAATAAAGCTTTATAGAGATAGATGGTGGACTGTTTATCATATTTTAAGCCCAGTCGGCAAATCAGCTATGCAGTCGCTCTCTCACTACCCCCCTTCTTGCCTCCCACTCCACAAGGGAAGGGAGGAGAATCGAAAGAATGTAACTCCCATGGACTGAGATAAGAACAGTTCCGTAACTAAGGTATAACACAGACTCACAAATAATGATAAGGGAAATAACAAAGGAGAGAATACAACTGTTCACCACCCGCCGACTGATACCCAGGCCAACCCAAACCGTTTATATTCTGGGAATGATGTGCTGTGGTATGAAATACCTCTTTGGTCAGTTTGGGTCAGGCGTCCCGTCCCTGCTTCCCCTCCTCCCTGGCAGAGCATGAGGCTCAGAAAGTCCTTGGTCAGACCAAACATTACTTAGTAACAAGTAAAAACTTCAGTGTTATCAGTGCCCTTCCGGGACTGAAAGTCAAAAACACAGCACCGCACCAGTTACTAAGAAGGAGAAAAATGACTGCTACTGCTGAACCCAGGACAGTGTTGTAACTAAGAACTATTTTAGCTGGATGAACACAATTCAGTATTTCTAAATACTCTGAACACAATTGTTTGCAGAACACAGGAAAATAGTAATTTATTTGTGATCAATCAGCACTAATGTGATTCAAAACTGGGACACTGGTTTAGTTCCTCTCTGGCCTAAGCAATGCAAACAAAAAACCCCAAAAACGTTCAAGACAACAGGAACAGTTTAAAAATGAAGAATTCAGTCTCAAACTTACAGACTTTGCATTTAATTTGCAGGGAACACTTTCTTTTATCTTTTATATCGGTCCAAGTCCGTTTCTCTAAAATCACATTGTTTCATCAAGCCATCTGCTGCTCATAGCCAAAATTACAATTTGAACAATTTGCCCATATTTTATTTTAGTACAGTAGAAAATATTATACTATTTATTGTTATCTTTAAAGAGATATTTTTCCCACCAGATAGAAGTGGGATCATTAAAAACATCTACATACTTTATAATATCTATTTTTATCTTGGTCAAGAGGATGACTCTGAAAGCTGCTGGGGGCAAAGGATTAGAAAAGCACAACCAGGCTCCTGGGAGAGTCCTGAAAATAGTTTTGCAATGTTCGTAGAAGATATATATCAACACCACTCTTACAGGGCTTAGTCAAAAGAACACAAGTTGAAAGAAGCTTAACCAGCAACAGATGTTTCCCTTCACACCAGGCTGTTTAAAATACAGTATATGCTATTTTTTGCCATCTCTTGTTATATATCCACTTACAAAATGTTAACAAAATACACTTTAATAAATATTATCACAGCAGGTCACAAACAGCCGAACCATTGATGTTGAGTCTCAACTTCTGCTTCATGACCGTATCTTCTTCTAAGATCCAAATACTTACAAACAAAATAGGGGCACTGTTCGCAATGAAAACATGTAGAAAACAAAGCAGTCAGCTAAGTGCTCTGCAATGGTTTTCATTACAATGTGCTAAAGAAATAAATGTTGTATTGTTCTTTTGCAAATACCCTGGAGAGTGAAGGTTTTCGGGTTGGATTTTTTGGGTTTGTTCTAAGGATGAAAATGATTTTAGAGGAGGTTGAGATCACATGTAGATAAGTAATCCCAGGTAATACAAAGTACACTGGAGGGGTCATTTTCTAAACACAGAAGTAAATTTGAACTGCTTATTCATTTGAAGAATGATCCTCTGAGCAATATTAAGACTCAATTTTCTCGCTCTTCTATCTTTTACTGCCACCTGCTCTGACTGTATACCCTGCAGGAAATTTCTGAATAGGCCAGCTAAAATATATCTAAAATAATGTTTAGGATTACAATAGCCATCCAAGGAACCCTGGCATAAACAGAGCAATCAGAGACTTCACAGAAGAGATCCTTGTGAGACTGTAGCAACTGTCAGGAGTCTAGTGCTCTTCAGAAAACACTAAGCTGCATCTCTTTGTTCCTTCTAAAAAAGAAATCTCAGGGCCAAGATTAAGAGTTGAAGAATAAAAAGTGACAAACAAAAGGAGACAAGAATGTGAGAAATACTGGAACAGCTATATAAAAACCCAGTATTTTTCTTAGAGATTAGAAATAGAAGTAAAAAAACCCACAAGATGAGTAATTTTCACATTTCTTTTATCTAGAATATTTTAGACTTTTTTCTTCTCATTTGCTTGTCAGACTATTACAAACACAATTATATAAAATACATATTATTATGGACAAATTTGTCTTATGACACATTTTTTATCTTCCACATCACTTTGCCTTTTCATAGTTAGAGGCTGAAGAGAGTTTTAAAGCTCAGAAACTGAAAGCTCAAAATCATTTAATATTGCTTTCACACAATATATGGCTATATGAAGTCCTTTGTTTTGATCATGTAAAACAAATGTTCATTCTGATGTGAGCAAATTTGTAGGAAGTAAACGAAGAGCCAAGTCTGGGCTGAATCACTCTCTTGACTATGAACATCTATAGAAAAGATTGAAAAAGCTCTTGAGAATTCATATAGAGATTCAGTTTTTATCTCATAGGAGACACAGGAGTCTTCCTGAACATCCCAACCTTGCTTTTACCTATCAACTTAAAAGAAGCAGGAGAATTAGCCTTTTAACAGCAATTACTAATATAAAAATTCTTCAGTAATTATAGACATAACATTACCCTCCAGAAAATTATGTGCATGAACTAAGATGGCAGTTAACCTTGATAATATCAAATCAGCTATAGATAAGTGAAGGGAAAAAAAACAAGAAAGTAGGAAAGGAAGTATCTCAGTAGTTTGATAAAAGCACCAGTATGGAGAAACCTGCAGGGAGACTGACCTATGGTTGTCTGGGGTGTGTAGCAGTTTCATACCGATCCACTCAGCCTGTCTCCTGCCTACCGCTCCTTTCAAAGGAGTGAGGGCAGATGAAGGCCAGGAGGACTGAACTCGTTCAAGAACGTCTCGCCTTTCAGGAGTACACTAAGTAAGTTCAACTACAGTTTAAACTTGTTGGTAGTAATGTGCATTAACTTCCAGTACATAGATAAGCATTTGAAACATACTAATTCATCGTGCGGATTCTATTCCTGAGAACATTTTCTTTTTTTAAAAAGACATCCAGAAAAATCCCAGCAAATACCAGTTCATACCATATATTCCATAAAACTGGCAGGAAGGCTCAAATATAGTAGAACCTTTCAGCAATACAGAATGTGGGCTCTTCTACAAGTGTTAGTACTGTATAGGCTGCCTTTCAAAACAGTCCAATTCCCTGTGCAACTTGCCTTTGTACCAGGCAGAACTAGTGGTCACTGTTGCAGATGCCAACTCTAGAACAAATATATAGGTAGCAGTATCCCTGGAATGTGGTTTTTTGGCATATTCCTCCCTGGAATCCCATTTGCTTAAGTCTAAGTGGTATCATCACTTCCTTGGCCTACCAGAGCTATTACTAGAAAATAAAGGTTAACAAACTTACAGGCAAAGTCACTACTGCAGTAGTCAAGATTATTTCTAGGGTACTTTGTACTACAGTTGTTCAGAGGATCCCTTAAGGGAGTGACAAGTTACTGGCAGCTTTTGAGCTAGTGCTGGTGATGGCATCTGTATGCTCACTGAACTTCATTAAGACTATGAACAGAGGGAATAGCAATGAGCAAATCTGACAAACTATCTCATATGGCAGATTCCATCTCAAGATAAGTGTGACACAGGTGTTTCAAGAAAACAGTCACATTTCAAGCTGAACCATTCCGCTTCTGAAAATGCAAAACCAATTATTCATCTGTATAACCTTAGGTTTGTTGGAAGAAATTAGACTCGTTTCTGAGTCAGGTGAGGACACAGCAGTAGGGAGAGGTACTTGTCTAGTCAAAATCACGGAAGGAAGATGCTTGCATTTGGGTTCCAGTTAAGCTGCAGTATTTTTAAACCCTGTTTCCCTGTGCTTATACATCCCCAGGGGACGTATGATATCCACAGGGGCAAGGAATACAAACTCTGCAATGGGTCAAACTGAAAAAGAATTAACATGAGTTTCCTTCTGACAGGGAATATTGTTAATAGACACTGACATTGTTAATAGAGATTGTTAAGCAGGCAACCAAAGATACAAAGACATGCTTCCTAAATTTTAAAAAGTCAGAACTAGGAAGAAATGGTAGAGAAACTATCCTCTATTTCCTAACCTTTCACCAACACTGCCAAGATATGAACACTGGTGTACAACCTTCTGCTGTTACAGTACTTCTAGAGCACGTAACTCAGACTAATGTGGAGAAAAAGGTCATGAGAAACACACTCAGCATTCATATATGACTGTGTATCAAAAATAACTCTTTCTTTGGGATGTCAGCCTAGCTTCTTCTTCCCTTGTCTCAGCAGATTAAAAAAAACAGTAACAGGATACACAGAAGAGCAACTAAAGAAGTAATTAAAGACAACCCTATTCTACAAGACAAGTCAAATTACTACAAAATATCGTACCTTAGAAGTAACATCTCTGATTTGCAACAACTTCAGAATGATCTGAGCCACAGTGATCAGAAGTTCAGAACCTAGCTTTGCTCATTAAAAAGCAGATCAGAAAATATTTAATCTCTGTTTTGCCTGAGAGCTAAAGACAGGAGTCTTAATACAGCAGTAAAGTACATATACAACAGTTACTTCTTTCATTGCCCAGGAAGTACATGATGAAGACACCACAGGCCTGTTTGAGCCCTTTAAGACAGGTGTAATCGCAATAGATCCACATTGATATGAGAAAACAAAGAGAATGTGGTGATGTTAATATGATTTTATGGTACCTATGTGTCCTGGGTTCAGCAGTAGCAGTCATTTTTCTCCTTAGTACCTAGTGCAGTGCTGTAATTTTGACTTTCAGCCAGGGAACAGTGCTGAAAACACCGAAGTTTTTACTTGTTACTAAGCAATGTTCACTCTGACTAAGGACTTTCTGAGTCTCATGCTCTGCAGGGAGGAGGGGAAGTCGAGAGGAAGCAGAGACAGGACATCTGATCCAAACTGACCAAAGAGGTATTCCATACCACAGCACATCATACCCAGGATGTAAAAACTGGAGGCAGTTATCCAGAAGGGATAGATCACTGCTAAATCACTCTACACATCATGAAATCAATGTTACATGGAGTAAGTAGGCTACACTAATTACACAATGAGATCTAACAGAAAATGCCAGTCATACAGGAATTCTAGAAGTCATCATGGACTGGCCAGAGGGCAAAGATTTTGGAATGACACCAGAGAGGGAGGTGATGCGTGCTGAAGAGACCCAACCATATAATAAACTCCCAGAAAGTGAAAAGCAGTATGCCTTGTTTACTGATGGATGCTGTCGCAATGTGGGAAAGCATCGGAGATGGAAGGCAGCTGTATGGAGTCCTCAACAAGCTGCAGAAACTGCTGAAGGAGAGGGTGAATCGAGTCAGTTTGCTGAGGTGAAAGCCATCCAGCTGGCCTTGGACACTGCTAAACGAGAAAAGTGGCCAGTACTTTATACTGACTCATGGATGGTGGCAAATGCCCTGTGGGGGTGGCTGCAGCAGTGGAAGCAGAGCAACTGGCAACACAGAGGTAAACCCATCTGTGGCAAGATATCGGCTGCCTGGGTGCAGAACCTGGTGGTGAGGGTACACCACGCAGATACTCATGTACCCAAGAGTCAGGCCACTGAACATCAGAACAACCAACAAGTGGATAAAGCTGCTAAGATTAAAGTGGCTCAGATGGGCTTAGACTGGCAACATAAGGGTGAATTATTTTTGGCCTGGTGGGCCCATGACACTTCAGGCCATTGGGGCAGAGATGCAACATACAGATGGGCTCATAATCAAGGGGTGGACTTAACAATGGACACTATTGCCCAGGTTATTCATGAGTGTGAAATGTGCTGCGATTAAGCAAGCTAAATGGTTAAAGCCTCTTTGGTATGGAGGACGATGGCTGAAGTAAAAATATGGGGAGGCCTGGCAGACTGATTATATCACACTCCCACCAACCTGCCAAGGCAAGCGCCATGTGCTTACCATGGTGGAAGTGACCACTGGATGGCTGGAAACATACACTGTGCCCCACGCCACTGCCTGGAACACTATCCTGAGCCTTGAGAAACAGATTTTGTGGTGACATGGCACCTCAGAGAGAACTGAGTCAGACAATGGGACTCATTTCTGGAACAGCCTTATAGACACTTGGGCCAAAGAGCATGGCATTGAATGGGTATATCACATCCCCTAGAATGCACCAGCCTCTGGGAAAATTGAATGGTACAATGGGCTGTTAAAAACTACACTGAGAGCAACGGGTGGTGGGACTTTCAAACATTGGGATGCACATTTACCAAAAGCCACCTGGATGGTCAACACCAGAGGATCTGCCAACAGGGCTGGCCCAGCCCAGTCAGAACTTTTACATACTGAGAAGGGAACAAAGTTTCTGTGGTGTACATAAAGAATTTGCTAGAAAGACAGTCTGGGTTCTTCCTGCTTCACGTAAAGGCAAACCCACTCACAGGAAAGCTTTTGCTCAGGGACCCGCATATACTTGGTGGGCAATGCAGGAAGATGGGGAAGTCCGATGTGTACATCAAGGGGATTTGGATTTAGGGGAAAACAGCCTACAAACTCAATTGTATGCCATTGCCTGCTATGTAGCACTTTTATAGCCCACCAACTAGATGTCTTCAAGTCACCAGTGACTGGTCCTGACTTCCCTCCAACCATCACCCCAGCAAAGAATGAATGAATTTTGATGAAACCAGATAAGTTCTCCAGTATCATCAACAGGCAGCAATCCAACACTGCACACAGTCTCTCCTGCTCTGAAAGACTGTTAAAAGAGATGGAGCCCAACTTCACAGAATCATAGAATAGTTAGGGTTGGAAAGGACCTTAAGATAATTTAGTTCCAACCCCCCTGCCGTGGGCAGGGACACCTCCCACTAAACCATGCCACCCAGCCTTGAACACTGCCAGTGATGCCCACAACTTCCCTGGGCAACACATTTCAGTGCCTCACCACCCTTACAATAAAGAATTTCTTCCTTATATCTATTCTAAACTTCCCCTTTTTAAGTTTGAACAGGGGAAGTTACCCTTTGTCCTATCACTGCAGTCTCTAATGAAGAGGTCCCCCCCTGCATCTCTATAGGCCTCCTTCAGATACTGGAAGGCTGCTATGACGTCTCCACGCAGCCTTCTCCAGGCTGAACAGCCCCCAACTTTCTCAGCTTATCTTCATAGGGGAGGTGCTCCAGTCCCCTGATCATCCTCGTGGCCCTCCTCTGCACTTGTTCTAATAGTTCCATGTCCATTTATGTTGAGGACACCAGAACTGCACACAATATTCCAAGTGAGGTCTCACAAGAGCAGAGTAGAGGGGCAGGATCACCTCCCTCGATCTGCTGGTCACACTCCTTTTGATGCAGCCCAGGATACGGTTGGCTTTCTGGACTGCAAGAGCACACTGCCGGCTCATGTTCATTTTCTCATCGACCAACACCCCCAACTCCTTCAGTCCAGGGCTGCTCTGAATCTCTTCTCCACCCAACCTGTAGGTGAGCCTGGAATTGCTCTGATCCAGCTGTAGGACCTTGCACTTGGCATGGTTAAACTTCATGAGATCGGAATCAGCTCACCTCCAAAGTGTGTCAAGGTCCCTCTGGATGGCATTCCTTCCCTCCAGTGTATCAACTGAACCACACAGCTTGGTATCATCAGCAAACTTGCTGAGGGTGCTCTCAATGCCACTGTCCATGTCATTGACAAAGATATTGAACAAGACCAGTTCCAGTACCTATCCCTGAGGGACACCACTCGTTACTGGTCTCCAGCTGGACATTGATCCATTGGGCACAACTCTTTGCGTGCAGCCATCCAGCCAGTTCTTTATCCACTGAGTGGTCCACCTATCAAATTGATATCTCTCCAACTTAGAGACAAGGATGTCATGTGAGACGGTGTCAAACACTTTGCACCGGATGGACTCAGCATCTTTATAGGGATTGATCCATGCACTAAGGAATGACCTCTCTCTCTCTCTCTCTCTCTGTGGATGTATATATATGTATATACACAAGGTAAGAGTGATGGTATATTGAAAACATGGGATCTGAGCATGATGTGAATGGTACGGAATAAGGAGTGGTTACTGACCTGGGTTCAGCAGTAGCAGTCACTTTTCCCCTTAGTAGCTGATGCAGTGCCATGATTTTAACTTTCAGCCAGGGAACAACGCTGAAAACACCGAAGTTTTTACTTGTACTGAGTAATGTTTACTCTGACCAATGACTTTCTGAGTCTCATGCTCTGCCAGGGAGGAGGGGAAGCCAGGAGGAAGCAGAAACAGGACATCTTACCCAAACTAACCAAAAAGGTATTCCATACCACAGCACATCATGCCCACTACATAAACTGGGGGCAGTTACCCAGAAGGGCTAGATCACTACTCAGGTCAGGCTGGGTATTTGTTGGCAGGTGGTGAGCAGTGGTATTCTCTTTCCTTGCTATTTCCCTTTCATTATTATTATTGTTGGTAGCAGCAGTGATTTGTGTTATACCTTAGTTACTGGACTGTTCTTATCTCATCCCATAGGAGTTACATTCTTCCGATTCTCCTCCCCATACCTCCAGAAGTGACGGAAGGAGGAGGGGGGAGTGAGTAAGCAGCTGCGTGGTTCTGGGGTGCCGGCTGGGCTTAAATCACGACACTATGCTACACTGTGTCCCCAGTATTTACTTGTCTCCTGGCTCTTACCAGGCTCAGAAACTACAGTAGTGGCAAAACATACAGAAGAAAGTATAGAATGAGGTCAGCATCTCTAAGTGCAGCGGGATCTCAGCAAAAAAACATAGGTTTTCCCAGAGAATCTTCTTATTTCTTATAGTCAACATTGTACTGAGACACTTCGTTTCAGTGAGCAAGAACCACTCTCCAGGTGAAATAACTTCCTCATTTCTAATGCGTTACTTTTAAACATTTATATGGCATTATAGAAGAAGAAAAAATATATTACCTATGCTTTATGCCATTGAAAAATTGTTTTGTGTTTGCCAGGAGCAAGCAGTTAATTTTCAATATGACATTTTCAATGAAACAAATAGTCAATAGAGAAAAGAAGTTACTAAAATTGCATCCTATTCAAACTCCATGTAAACAATACTTGCTCAGCAGTGCATAATAAAATTAATACAATTAATTTTCTCAGGTGGAGAAATATTTTTCTAGTAAATTCACAGTTTGAGAACATTTTGACTTGATATTTTGTTTTGAAACTCTGACTATTCTATTTGATACCTATTTTTTAAGTACAGGAATTTGCAATGCAGAAAGACAATAAACCTGTGCTAAACACCTCTGTTATGAAAAGCTCTGTGATCACGAATTTACCTATTCAGTTACAATACGCTATTAATTTCAACTGTACTCCACAGTTTGAGAAGAATTAGAGGGTTGCTCTTTTTTGAAAGAAAGCAATTGCCCCCTCCAACAGCTTTTCATTACTACTTTTTTTGAAGAACACCCTTTATTTTTCATTTCTTTTGTTTGCAAACATCTGGTTTATATGCCCTTAAAAGCAATGGACATTTTCGTTGCTCAAATTAGTTAATATGACAATTAATTCCTACTCTGAAACAAGTTCTGTTTCCTGAGTTAGATTTACATAAAAGTGTTGAGACTTGCACAATGTGTTTAATCAGATATAGACAGTGACACAACACACACTTGACAGCAACAGCTTCAAAGACCTTAAAATTCCTCTACATCAAATAACATCTGAAGATGAGCGACATACTCAGCCTACAGAGAAACAGTAAATATACATTTTAGCCATTAAAATTTAAATTATTATCTTTCAAAAAGGCATCTTCATAACCCCATAATCAAATGGCTCCTACCAACAGAAACATTTCCATGTCTAGAAATGCATTCTAAAGAGCCTCAGAATTGGATATTTATGGAAATAAGATGACTACTGGATTGTCATTTTGTTTTCCTGTTAGGCACACTCTTTCTGAAGTTACAAGTGCAAAGAAATTTTCTGTTGCAATGATGTAGAATTTCACTACCAATTGTGACAGATAAGCCTACATTTCCAGTCTCACTCAAAGAACTGAAGAACAAAATCAAACATGTTGAAAACAATACACAATAACTACACCAGTCTTATCTAAGTGTGAATATTTAGAAATAATCCAAGATTGCATCAGATTAGTAGTGCAAAAACACATGAATGAATCCTGAACTGAAATTCAGACTCAAACTTCTATATATTATTAAGCGTTGAGAAAACTTCTGTTTGTTCTGATACCAAAATCTATGTATCGTTAATTATGATGACAATGATCAGATAGTCATAGCTGCATTATTTTTAATCCATTGTTTACAATTCATAGTAAAAATGAAGCACTGAACAGGAGTGTAGTCTGTCAAGCTGAGTCCCTCTCTAACTCATACAGCCTGTGCTGCAATTTGTTCTACAAAATTTTCTTAACTATTATCACTGCAAGACGGATTAAAGCTAGGGGAGTATGCCTACTCACAGTATTCTTACACCATGTGGCTAAGTAAATATGGCATTTAATGACAGTTTTTGTAATATGCAAAAGGACACAACAGATGCTGCGGTATTTGAAAGGTGCCCAATGAATCTGTCTTCACTAAAATGGACATAACCTGCTAATTTCCAGTCTGGCAGAATATTATAGCATCAAAAATAACGGTAAAAAGAAGGAACCAAATAAAGAATTGCAGGGTTCTCTTCAAACTCTCCAGTATATACAGGAGTTTCTTGAAAACAATAAAGGGATGGCAAAGGGATCTAAGTTACCATTTCTGATTGCTAACATCATGTGACACTGAAACAAAACTAATCTGAGGGATTTTAGGTGTTAACAGGCCTTTTAGCTACAGTAATATCCAACAGGATATTTTTTACATGAAAATAGAAATAATATATATTGTTTCAACTTAAAATGTTACCCATTATAAGACTGTATTCTACTGTCTTAGTTGATATCTGTGAGAGGTGACTGTCCTGTGATACTACAAATCATTTTCTCATAACAATCAGAATTTTTTTCCCTCAGTAAGTATTTACCCTTCAGATACTTAAAATTACAAACCACTGCACAAAGTGGACACATACTCCTCTTGTCAGACTGACAGAACTAGCAGCAGCAATAATAGTGCAAATAAAAAGATATTCTGTTTTGGGGGTTGCCCTTCTTCCTCCCCTCTCCCCCGACTTTTTTTTTTTACTCACTTTCTTAATAAAATCCGGAATCTCCTTTTTGTCTGAAAGTTGGTTTAAAGAGGAGCAGCACTCCACCTCTAGGATATATCCTTCACTATTGATGTCACCTTTTGAAGACCTACAGAGGTAGATAGAAAAAAAAGAATCAGTTTCTGTTGTAAAGATTGGACACCCAGACATTACCTTTTTAAGTATTTCTCATGGAGAGCTAACCTTCAGACAAAACTTCAGTTCCAATTCATTCACTCCATTGAGCTCCACACAGTTCTGACAAGTGGCAGCTACAGCATCTCACCTGCTTGCTAGGGAAGGAAATCATACTAATAATTGTGGATGGTGGAATGCCTCAGGGACTTCCAAATTTCTTAATCTGTCCAAGAAACACTCTGTCAGCCTGGCATCTATAGCCAATGCCAATGAAATGTCCAGGTGAGGTAACTCAGATTAGTCAGAAAGCAGGCTCCAATCCAGCAGGCTGACAGATGCTCTGGACCCCACAGGGCAGCCTGATGTAGGATGCGTTTCACAGACAGTAATTAAAGAAATCCCTGCTCTTATCTGCCACCATTCCAAGTCAACATTCAAATACCAGTGGCTAATCAAAGTAATCTATTCTTCAGGCTTACCTTCTGCTTTGTTGTTGACAAAGGTAAAGCTATGTCTCTTTCAGAAGACACTAACTCCTAAAATAATTAGAAGAGTATGGCATCTGCCATATACAATTTGCAATTGTATATACATATATACAGACATAAAATGCAGAACAGATACATATATAGAGATTTACAATGCAGAACAAATCAGGACTGTGGAAATATGGTATCAGTCAAAATATGTCAAGAGGAAGTTTGGAAGTTATCCTGAATGATCTTAAGAAACTGTCCATAGGCAGTGTTACTGAAGGCAGTTTTTATCTTCATTATCTCATATTTTTTGAAAGAAAACTTACATGCCTGATCAACAGAGGAAATCTAGAGAATCATTTGTTTTATCGGCTCTTTAGGAGAACACATGGAGGAATGTACAAAAATAAAAGCTAGCATATAATAATTGGGATTAGTTACAAAGTAGTTATCTTAACATCCATATGGAGAATCCAAAGATCTAGTTTGAAGTACAGAACTAATCCATGTGATGCACCGGGTACCTCCTGTACAGGAAGAAAGGTGCAGAAGTTTAACCAAGAGTGCTGAGGAAAGTGAGGCTTCCTAAAATAACAAAAGGGCTTTGCAGGTTTGCCATGCTAGCAAAAGCAAGTCTGTGCAGAAGCCCTGTTCTGGGGATTGAGCCTGTGTGACATGTAAAGCACACTTCAGCTACAGATGGTACCAGGGGCTTTCCCGAGATGCTAACAGTTCCTCAGAGCCACGAGATGCGTAGGCTGCTGAATGCAAACTGGCACTGTGTTTCCTAGGCAATGCTGCAGAAACTTTCTGACGTACCACATGATATGGTGTTTTGTACTTGATCCTCCCACTTTCACACGGGCTGCACTCTCACTTCCTTTCTCTTATCTCACTTACACATGGGACAGCAGAACCAGACTGTGAATTGTTTGGGAACACACAAGTCTTTTCCCTATTTGTTTTTTTCCCTCCTTCCTCATGACTGGTTCTTATAACTTGTGGTCCCATTCTGTTCTTGATTCTCGACAGAAAATAAAACACCATTGTCTGTAGAAACTCTCAAAACATCTTCAAAGGATTTACAAAAATCATTACAGGGGGAATTCAAAGTTTTCCATCACTACTCCTCTGAAACACACGTAGAGAAATTAATTTAAGCAGCAAAGAACAACTCTGTCAGGAAAGCAAGCATACAACAAAAAACCAAACAACTTCTGTGAGGAGAACACACGAACTGCAGACAATCATTTCTGCTGGTCTAGATAGTCTAGAACAAGACTACATAAGTCTAGGTAACTTATTCTCTGCAGATTTTCTACCACAGATGAACTTCATGAACTCAAGAACATAATAATACACATTAAGAAGTCTCCCTGCTGAAGTACTTACTGCTCTACCTACATTTTTTTTTTTTTCAAAAATCTGTATATGACTACCTGGAAATGTAGCCCTGATGTTATCTAGCCATGAGAGAATGATAGAAAGATAGAAAGAAGTAAGTATGAGCTGGGGATCCCTAGTGCTCTAGCAGTCAATACAACATGAAAATTGCCACTGGATATTGTAATGCTAAGTCTATACAACTTCAAATTCTCCAGTGCTTCAGTGGTTGTATAATTCCAAACCAGAAGTGGGTTACCAGGTACAGGCAGCAATGAACTAAGCCCTTTTCAGACAACCAATCACAACTCAGGGAACAACATCAAATCTCTACAAACATGAGGACCAAACGCCTCTCCATTTCCCTTGCTGGAACAACCCACTGCTCCCATCATAGCCGCTTTCCAGCCCAGCTGAGGAAGCCATACTCCTCACTCACAGACTCTGAAATAATACAGCTCAAATTCAAAGCTACGTTACCAAGCCCTAGAAATTAAGTATGTGCCACGCTACTTCTGTGTCCACTCTTTTTTCCAAAGCCTGTTCCTTACACTGTGATCAGGTCTCCATGCAAACTGTGGCACTGCTTTAACAGTGATGCTTGCTGTGACAAATGTGAAAATTCACAATTCCAATTGTGACAACAGAATGAGGAGTTACACCTTTAAACCCACTTGCTATCTGTAAAACAAATTATTTTCAACCAATATGAGTGAGGTTTATACACAGGTATAAGGAAGAGGGAAGTTTGGCCTTGAGCCACCCTTGCCTATTTCCTCTCATCCCCCTCAACAGCTCCTTGGATTCTGATTTTGTGCAGTTTCTGGAGGACCTACTTCCAAGTTCTTTGAAAAGAGTATGTGTGATCTGAGATGCAATTATATCCATAAAAATATACTGATTCTTACTGCTTAAAATGACCCGTTTATTTTTCTCACTTTAACAAGCACTTACTTTGAAATACACTTGCTGCTTGTAAATATTTAAGTGAACAGGAGGCCGTGAATTCTTCCTCTAACAGTCTGGGGGCTGCCTATGCTCTAGGGCTCATGAAAGAAACTGTATCAAATACCACTGCACTCTGTTAGGAACATTATTTTACATAACACATGTAACAGAACTTACTGAAGGCCATAAAATCTTTAGTTAAAATCTTCCAACTGAAGTACTCTATACTACCAATAGGCATTTTTCCATGCTTTCAAGTAAAGTATGTGCAAAGATGTTAAAAGCGAGTCTTTGACTGTACCTTTTCAGGCAAAATTTAGGAACCTATTATTCTGTCACAAACAAACAAAACAAAAGTCGTAGTTTATTACATGAAAATAATAAATAGCTGTGGCTGCCACAGACCACAGAAATCGTTTTCTCAGCAAACCCAGGTGGGCAAGAAATTCTTCTCAACCTCTATACAACAATGTATTTCTTCTAGGAATCACAAAGTATTTCATAATTATCATAAAAGACTCTCATTATGCTCTCTGAATATTATTAGTATAATTGTAGAGAAGTAGCTAAATATAGGACAGTAAATTCTGTACTGAACAGTAACTTTCAGCTTTATTAATGTAATGGGACTACTTTTAGGATCACTTTCACTAGACTATGAATTAGGAGCCCCAAAATATGCACGCCTGCCAACATCACAGAAGTAAGAGGAAAAGTCAAAAGCAGAGCTCAAATCTCCAGACTTCAGTCTTTTCCCGGCACATACATGCCCCTGTTCTCTTTTGAAGAAGGACTGATGTAAGTCATTCGAGAAATAACCCTGAAAGAAGCACACCCTGATACAGTAGTGCTGTACTCTTCTTGGCAGCTACGATGAACTGGATAAGCTCATATACCCTAACTCATTAGATTACTTATTAGTACTCTCTATGAGTGTGGCATTTTGTGATACCTGAGAGGAAACAGAGGGGACAATGCAAACAACACCAACGCTTTGCCTCCAGTGGGGAAGGGCAGTCTCCTGACACCACCCCAGGAGAGGACAACCACTGGTTAGTCATGGAGACAGACAGAACATTCCATTGCATCTTGCACACCCTAGGCTTTTATTTGTTTTTCTTCCTTTGTTATGCATCTCGCTGCTTGTTTATCTATTTTCCTGAAGAAGGGATGTTTCTGTCACTGTGGGTAACCTCAGTGACCACCATGGACAAACTTAACCACGGGGTGGCAATGAGCTGACAGTGAATTTCAGGCTACTGGTGCTGTGTAGAGGGACAGCACAAACAGGGGTAGAGGTTACGCACAAGTGTTACTGATACAGAAAAGGCTGAGGACCACAGACTTAAAAAGAGTGTCATCTTGAAACCTAAATAGGACCTCTAGCGCCACTAAAGATGAAAATACACAGAATAAATAAGATTTTCACCTACAATTGGAAGGTCACTGGCCAAAACTATTTCACAATGGTTGTTTCAGTAGGCTGCCATTTCCTGCACAGCTGTTTGGAGTTAAGCACCATTTCATGGTAGATAAACCACAACCAGCTGTAGAGTACCAGCAACTTACACAGTCACTATTAAAGCTGACAACTCAGTGTCTGCTACAAACTTGATTTCCAATCCTCCTCAGATATAAGAAGGAAACAAGGGACCCAGTATTTGGTCCTAATCCCCCTTTAGTTCTCCATGCCCATAAATCTGGCAAGCCACTTCTAAGCACTTGTAAGCACTCTGGCGCACTTGTAAGCTCCACTGACACTAAAATTGCTATTTAAGATGATGCTAGGAATATAAGTGCAGTTTTGAGGTCTTTCCACTGCCCAGGAATAGCTCCACAGTTCAAGATATAACTGTACATTTATAACAAACTGATGTACATTACAAAACAATTTAAACCACCTCAAGGGGATTAACATGAGCTTTTGGCATCTATAGAACTCTGGGTTAAAAATCTAGCAAAACTAGAGTATTTGAAAACCAAGGCAGCAGTAATTACAAACCCATAGACTTTTGTATAAACTTTTCTCAGTGACAGCGTATAGAGTTTCTTGAGAAAAGCTGAGGCATGTATGCATACATAGGTATCTTTAATGTGCAGTGTTTATCGTTTTGAGAACACAGATGAAAGAACACTTATTTTGGGTCAATGTTAAAAGTTGTGAGGAAATATGTATTTCTTTGAACATGAAACAAACAGCAAACTTTAAAAATGCAAACTACTGTCCCCTGAGAAAAAGGTATCTGTTGACCTCTGAGTATGGAATAAATATTATCCTTTCAGCAAGCTGAAATCAGCCTGCTGAGAGCAACAACATACTGCATTCACACACAAAATGCAGTTGATCCTAATGAAGACAGACATTTGCCATCTACAAGCCTAAATCCTACACAAAACCCAAACAGATATATGTGCATTCATGTTGAAATTAAAATTATATTGTACCAATGCAAAGTATCTACTTTCACGAACTCAAGCAAGCACAGAAGTACTGGAGATCACTGGGCTTTTTCTGCTAGACTGTATCATTGTGGAATTCCTTCAGTTGGAGTTCCTACTTTCTGCAGAATATCTTCTGGGGTTGCTGCTTCTTCCCAATGTAAATATGTCTTTTCGTACTTCATCAGTTTCTTGGCATAATACAGTTCTCCCTTCTTTCATGGGGTGGGCTGGTTCACTACTATTAAACAGGGGGTTTTGTTTGACTGGAAAATTTACATTTTCTATAAATCCATTTTCCACATTTTCTGCAAATCCAGACTTTAAATGACACAGAAGACAAAAAATTAGGTATATCTCAGAGGATGCCATTAATTGAAACTACTTGGAATTAATGGGTGGGAAAAAAAAAAAGAAACCATAAAAATCCTGTTTTACTATTCAGTGTTTGAACTCAGTCCATCAAATTCCTTTGCAGATAAATAAGACTTATTTTTGGCCAAGTGATAAAAAGTTTGCATTCCATCAGGATTAATGGATATAGGAAAGTTATCATAATAGAATCATTTCATCAAGTGAATCACTGGAACACCTGACATCTCAGTATTTTACAGAAAGGGAAATCAGCAGCAATGCTGTTTGAGGTAAACATAGAAGTTTACTCTAAAATAAAAATTATTCTTAAATTATACTACTTAGTTTACTTCTGCATGGCAATGTTTCTGGGCTGAATGCACTGTTGACTGGAGACAACACCTGTAGACAGGTACATCCTAAGACACAGACAGAACTGTGAAGAGAAAGACCTCTCTGAAATTAGATTTATATCCCATGCTTCACTTTGCTGTGGTGAAATGCAGCAACTGCAAACACATCAAAACTATTGTAAGAAGACAGTTTCTAAGCCCACTCCATGCCTCTTCCTAGTGGAAGAGAATGGAGCTTGCTTTCAGGTGTCCAGTAGTTAGAAAAGGAAATTAAAATATTTTAACTGACATAGAATTTTGAAACTTTAAGATAAGAGACCGGGTTGTCACACTACAGGGAGCTGGGAATAAATTAAAGCAGCTTCGTGCTATGGTTTTGTTACAGCTTTTATTCAGGGGCTAACTTGGCAACTCCTTCACAGAAAACAGGTTAGTTGTAACAGCCACAAGCTGTCCAAAACAGTAACACACACAATACACAGACTTGTGTGCCTAACATAGACTGTTATATAAAAAAAATATTGAGTATGGAAATAAAAGGGCAAAGACAGAAAGATTATTACACACACAAAGAAATATCTCTGTTACTCAGAGGGAATGTGACATATGTGCTAGTCTCCTTACCTGAGTTAGCCAGAACCTCCCAAATGCATAGAACTTCCCCTGTCCCTTCTTCCAAGAGAGATTCACTGTCATACCTTCACACTTTCCAGGGTTTCCCTCTTCCTGCGATTCTTGTCTTGAAGTGTAAATCAGCGCAAATCAACTTTTCTCAAGTGTGAATCTATGTGAAACCACAGGCCAGGACTCTCCTGACACCCAGAACCTTCCCCACATTCAGCAAAAACACTTGTACAAACCTGGGCTTGAAGATTTTTCTTTGCCTATTTTTGTTTTTTACAAGATACCTTCTCCAAGAAACCCAAGTATCTCAGAACTCCACAGTAAAACAGTCAGTTGCTTTTGAGTGAAGAAGTCAATTGAAACTTAAAGAGAGAAAAAGTGTTCACAGGAACACTGAAGTTATCTGACACTAATCAATTCGTCTTCCAATCACTGGTTAGGGTGCACAATGCAATTAGGCGCTAGAGAAATATTTCGATTTATTATATTAAATTTAATGAGGGCAATGACAGAGTCCTTCAGCTATGTGGTAGGCTACCTTCATGCCCAGTGTCACTACAGAATTAAACACTTATATTTACTTTATTTTCTTTAATTGAACATAACACTTTTTGCAGTTCAAACTGTATTGTTGATTAAAAGAAGTAAATCCGTCCTTTACTTTCATATTCTTCCTAATATTCCGAGGGACAAACCTTCCTTTTCAACTTTTATAGCTTCTATCTATGTTAGGGATATGTTTCCCCAAATGTCCTACAGCAGCAATGTCTCCTACTTCCTTATTTACCAGAAATGATTAGACAGCTAAGATAACAAAGCCACAGATACAAGCATTGATTAAACACAAAACTATCATAATGACTCTAAAAGTCATCTTAAATGTACAATAATGTTGCAAATTCACACTGAGTATTTTAAAACTCCAGGACAACAGGAGAATAGGAGGAATAACACTAATAGGTGTTTTTCCCTCAAGTTTTAATGCATAACATTAATGTATAGCTAAGGACTATATTTTCTATTTCATTTTCTAACAAATTAAGGGGCTGCAAATCTCAGTGACAGCACCAGCACACAGCTCTTGATGTGCACCATCTGCTGCAGCTAGTATAGCCTCTTTCTAACTTTGGAAAGACAGTGCTATAAAACTAAGTCCTCAAACTGTGAGTCAACAGTATCCATTTTAAAATATAAAATTGACACAAAAAGGTGCAACACTGATTAAAGACTTGTCCAAGTGTTCAGCTCTGTCTCTGCATACACAGAATTGACTGTGTATACTATATCAAAAAAGGCACTAAAATACAACAATTTGATTTTTGTTCCATTCAAGCAACAAAAATGGTACGGTGAAAAACCACATGTGGTATTTGCTCTGTATTTGTATAGCATTGGAGACACCTGCACTGAAACATCTGCTTACTGAAAGGAGCTACAGCCTCAGGTTTTTTGCAGAAAGCCCCTCAGAAGCTCAAGGGTGGGTCCCACACCAAGGTAGAGAGCTTTCTATGGCTCCTTGGCTCCTCATGAACACCTGGCATCACCATTACGGAAAGCAGACAAAGACCACTTTGTACTTTAGATCATACATGACATTACCAGTGATCCTACAACTGTAGCTGGACCATTTGTACTTTTGAAATCTTATGACAGAAATAAACACTCACCTGATCAACAAAACTCCTAAGCAGGCCTTAACTTCTACCCAACAGTTCAACTGTTTTATATAGAGACAGCCTACAGATGTCAGATACCTGAGAGCCTTCAGTAAAAAAAAAGCATAATTCACTCTTCAGCAGCAGTGTAGTGAAAAAGGTTTATTTAAAAATATTAATGGTACGTCTTTTATTTCCTAACCAGGAATGGGATAAACTCACTATTCCAACATACCTGGTCTCAATGCAAGCCATAGTCATGCAAAATCTGTGCAACACCCACCTCTCCATTGCACTTGGTAATGCATTTGTTGCACACACACTCTTCTCCCATACTCTCTGCCATACTCAGGAGTATTTAAACTACACAAAATACCAAACTCATGTCATTTCCCTTTCTGATGCTTGTCTGTTTTTTTCCACTGTACCAAGTCTCTTCCACTTCCCTACGCAAGTCAGAAATGACAGATAAGAGAATGCAAAGAAATGGAGTGTGACTGTAGAAAGAAATACAATTGGTTCAAGACTCTCTACTGTCTTCAATTTCATACAGTCATTTACAGCTGTCTCAAGTGTGTGAAACACTGGCACCCAAGTGAGTGCGTAAGCAATTAAGATTTTGTACTCTTGCACAATCATTCTTCACAGATGTAAACTACTGGATATGGCACAAGACAGGAGCGACACATTGAGTGCTCTGGCTTGAAGACTGTATTGCTACACTGGGAAGGATGCTGCTTTTCCCTGATGTGCCTTTGCAGCTCATTCCTGAAAGATGCTGAACCCTTGGACCCCAACCTATGAGAAGTGCTTAAGTTCCTACTTAATATTGCAAACTCATGTATGTAAATACTTTCATTATTTGCAGCAGGGTATTTTGTAAGTAGGAGAAGCAAGGCTCCAAAACTGAGCAAGCTCAATCCAATATTACTCAGGAAGTCCACTGTTTAGCCAAACATTTTATGTCTTGACCATAAAACTGGAAAGCCTTTAAACAATACTATCAGACAAAGCCAGCATGAAGTTCTGCTAGTAATAAAAGTAAAAGCAAGTCAAGGTAAATTGAGGGTTATTTTAGAAGCTAAAGTGCCTTTGACATCTAATACCTACATTTATTCCCTAATGAAATGCAAAACTTTTTCCTTAGGTCACAGAGTGAACTTGACCCCATCTGTAATTGCTACCAATTGATTATCAGGCTGTAGCAAATTGAATGGTGGTTTTACTTTAGTTTTCTAAAGAGGTGTTTAAAACAGCTCCATCCTTTCCTGCAAGTATCAGTACAAAGAGAGGCACCAGGATAGCCAAAGTTTGGTTTAAATATTCCCCAACCTTCAGCACTAGTCACTTTCAGAAGGGATGGACTGAGGAATGCAATTAACCTACAAAAACTGTAACAGAATGGCTGCAACAACACAGATAACTGCAGAATTGTAGGTGGCCAGATAAGGTCATATTATGTTTTAAATCATTAAAAATTATAAATATGCACTTATAAATAGTCATATTTTAATTTTCTTCTATTTAACAGCACATTCAAGTGATTATATTTTTTTACATCAGAGTAAACCATAAAAGAACAGTATTCCTGTTTGTTTATTCATCTTCAGACTTCAATTATGTAAAATACTCTTAATGCATTTGAAGAGACTGAACAAAGCAGAAGAATCATCTTTTTATTTAAGGAGTCTGCACTGACTGAAAAATTAGAAGAACTTGTGTTGTTTGGAGGAAAGAAGAGCCTGAAGTCCACAAATAAATTTTAGAAGTATGCATTAGTATTGCAGTTCTCCAATTAACTGTAACAGTCTAAACACAAAACAAGTCTTTCCTAAGCAAACATTTCTTCTGTCTCAATTTAATACATTCTTAAAGGGTACCAACGGGACCATCCTCACAAATTGTCAGGCATAGGGCTTGTTTGTTTGCCTCTCATGACAACACATCCCAAAATACAGAGCATATTTCAACTTGTTATTCTCCGAGTTGACTGCCAAACTGCAAATGAATTATAAACATGAAAAACATGCTAAGCCTATTCAAGCCCACCAAAAAAAAAGGGGGGGAGGAAATTTAAAAAAATCAAGTCTTGCACAGTAAACTGTTCTATAATTTCCTGATGTAGGTCAAAACTCAGCAGGAAATCACATTGTCTATTTTTATCCCAGTTCACTGGAAGTGCTTTACCTTTCCTTTTTCTTGATAAGCACAGCCCTGAAGATTTGTTCCTGGGGAGTTTTCTCTTTTTCATCAGTTGGTTGCACGAAAGGGTGGACAGCAGCCAAGACAAAGCCCTGCTGGTACAATTCTTGCAGCTGAGCTGGAAGATCACACAAGGAGGAGAGCTTGATTGCAGATGATCCTGGCAGCTCAGCTGGAAACAAAAAGAAATTGGTCAATAATCCTTCACCAGACTATCCTGGTTTTTAAAATCCAGGCTCTTGAGAGTCAAACAATCTTCACACTGATCTATAATATTAACACAAAATTGACCTTTTCTGAGGCCCATTTTGCATTTCAGATTTTAAGCAGGCTGTCTTGGCAAAGGACTTGTATCACACAAGAGACTGGTGCAATTAAACAATAAGTCAGATGCATTAAAATGCCAAATTCACTACATAGTCTGGCAGAGATGAAGTGAAGGATTTAATAAAAACAAGACAGTCGGTCAAAAGATATTCTAAGGTTTAGTAGTCGCCATAGTAATGCAAGTTGAGGAGAGTGAGTGTGAGAGTGACTCAAAAATACAAGAGAAAGGGGATGTCAATAAATGTAGAACACAACAAATTCAAAAGCAATAAACAGAAGCATCCATCTACACAAAAGCTGCATTATCAGACTAAGAGGTCACTGATACAAAATGCTGTTGAGACCAAATATCTACCAATATGACTAAAGAGTGCTTTATAGGTATATTGATAACAAGAGCAATGCATATCTGTAGGGATGAGAAACCTTTTAGAACAAACACTAAACCTTATACCTCAGGGTTTAAGCAAACCAATACATATTAGAGATAAGGATGAGACTTAGTGCATGAAAATAATCCTTCCCCAATCTGCTTACTGTGGCTTTTCACACCTTCCTGTGAAGAATTTAATGCTGACTCCCATCACACGCAACATACACATAGATACTAAAGCAACTGCCCTTATTCCTTTGGTGTCTTGTGGGCTTCAAAAGAAAACTCCATAAATCACCTAAACCAACCTTCCATTCTCTTTCTCTCTACGTCAGTAATTCTTCATATGTTTTTCATATCTTATGTGAAAAGACATCCTTCTTTCCTGATCTTTGTATCTTCATTTCCATCTCTCTAGGGGGACATTTCTTATTTCATTCCTAGCCATATAGAGTGACAAGCTGCGGGATAACTTCCCCTCCCACTGAAACCAATAGGGAGTTGATGTTGCAAGAAACATGACAGAGGTTCCCAGCACCTTTCAGGCCTTCATTAAAAAACGCACTGGAGAATAGTTTGCATGTAAGACACCAGCAATGCAAAATAAGGTTTCATTGTACTGCTTTTTTCATCAAACTGCGTGGCTACCCTTTATGAATAATGAAAGAGGTTCTCAAAAGCCTAATAAATATTCAAAACCAATAATACAGAGGAATAATTTAAATAATAACAGAATAGATGTGCTTGGTATGATTTTGCTTCATATAAGACCATGTTCCAGAAGAAGATAATGGAACTTTTTTGACCAAGAACTCGAAGATGTGGAATTTTTATTATTTTTGCCAATAAAATGAGAAATCCAAGCAATGTGTACATTGACAGAAAATAGGTCTCTACCTTTTACAATAGCAAACAAATCACTTCAGTCATAAAAAGAGATGGCATGAATGAATAATGATGAATAATGCATCGTAAGTAATAAAATCCACTGGTGGGTTTTTTTTCTACTGGGGATCAAAGCAGGGAAACCCAGATGTCAGATGTGCTTCTTCCCTCTTGTGGCTGAGACACTCCTAAACTGTGGACTGCCCTGCAAATAATGCAATTAATTTGAAGACTATGAATGCTGAAATACCTTTCTGAATTAGCGTTTTAACTGAATAGAATGGAACGACTAAACATTATTCAGTAACATTAATTCTGGTAATGGCGCTCCAATTTTTAACTAGCATCTGCAAAAACTGATGCTTGCCTTGCATATGTACCTAGTACCTGGATTCTTATGATGATGCCTTGGTAAAACTAATATAAAGTCTACTCATTAACATGGGAGAGCAATTGCTTCTTCCTGAAAGCTAAACACAGAGGGAAATTGTGAAAACATGTAATTGGAGCCTTGGGATATACACTTGGAGATTAAAAAAGAAAAAGTAATAGAAAATAAAGATGTGAAGGATTATCCAGCTAGTCCAACCTATTACCTAGAGGCAGGATCAGTTCTAGTTTAGCCATTTCTCCCAGTTTTTCTCATCTATTTTTAAAAACCTTTAGTAATGGAGATTCTGCAAGCCCCATAAGTCATGTTTCAGTACTTCTCTATTTTTACTATTCAAAATCTGTTCCTAGCATGTGGCCTAAATTTCCCTCTCTGAAATTCAAGACTGCTACTTCCTCGCTATAGCATTTGTTTTCTGCATCAGCATTTTACAATTCCTACCACCTGTCATGCCTTAATCTTACCTTCTTTAGACTGTACAAACTCAGTCCTTTCACGGTTTCCTGTTTGCTTGTGTCTAGATCTATAAGTAATTTTTGATGGTTCTCTCCTGATCCCCTTCAGTTGGTCAACATCTTTCTTCAAGTATAGTACCTACGCCTCACCATAGTGATCCAGCACAAGCCTCTTCAAGGCTTTGTGGAATGGAAAATTTCTTTCATCATTATGTATCAGTTTACATCATTGGGGAAAAAAAAAAAAAAAAGGAAATTCTTTTCCCCACGACTAACAGTGGCCAAATGTCCCTGCCCTTAGTCCCTCCCCATAAAAGGGCTTTTTTCTTTCAGTGTTCCAGAGTCATTCTGGATTCTGAGCTCCACAATGTAAACAGTACTTCTCACTTTGGCAGAACTTAATAAACATACTCAGTGGTCTATTGCTAGAACAGTTAATGAAAATCATGAATTTTAACAAACTCTGGATAGAAGTATTTTAAGCCTTACAGATGATACATCTTTTTTATTGGTTTGTTGCTAAACTACTGTGCTATCCTTGGACTAGAGGTCCTTAAAGAAGACAACAGTTCTTGTTAACGCAACTGATGCCCAGAAGGCCAACACGGGTTTCCTGGGTCTGCAGATCTGTGCTCCCACAGACAGACTGGTTCACGTGATGCAGATTTCTCCCCCCAAATCCCTACTACTCATTATCCTCTAGATATTGTGTAAGTTATTTGTTGCAAAATCTTTCTGAGCTTTAAGTTAGGCTAATAATCATAAAGTCCTCTTTAAAAGCAGGTTGAAAAGGACATCACAGTTTCCTGGAGGGACATACTCATTCTTCAGCACTGTTCAAACTTAAATGGTAAGATTCCAATTATTTCTTCAGCTAATTCCTCTAAGGTGCATACCTGCAGGTTCAACCTACTTGAAAATGCCTGATTTATGAAACCAGTTTTCTTTGCCTTAGAAAAATGCTAATATTTTCAGAAAACTTTACACAACTTTCAATAAAATTCATTAAAACTTTTTAGTTGCTAAAAAAAAAAACCTAATCATGCCACTTTTGAAAGAAAATGGAAAATCAAAATTGTGTACAACAGAGACTTGTGTAAGGTAAAAGAGCAAATGAAAAACCTCTAACTTGCCAAAAGATAAAGCTGAATTATTTTAGCAGTCTGTATGTTGCTCTTCAAATGCAGTTAGCCCTACGTTTTGTATTCTGCTCCACATCTCTGTATTTATTGTTGCACTTCACAATCTGACCTCAAAAGATTCCTTTCTCTATTCTCTCTACATTTAGACCAGTGTGTACGAAACGTGTAAATGCCAAATGCTGTGGTTTTCAATCTTGCTAAGACTGAAAGTGGAAATAGAAGTACTGGCTGCTTTTGGAATTGATTATCGGGCAAATTAGTTTGTTGCCTGACTGATAATTGAAGCTGAAACATGTCCAGCAATGGCTGGATATATACAGAACACTACAGCTTAGAGATCCTTCAAAAGGAAAACAAAGTTTGTGTTACACATCTGACACCCATAAGGTGACTTTCCTGTGTCTAGGGACTCATGCATTCTTTGCTGCTAATGGAAAAAAATGATCAAACACACTGTCCCCATCTTGCCACAGAAAAATCAATAAAAAGACTGAGTTGACATAAAAATCTCCACGTTGAGTCATGTATATCTGAAAGGGGTCATGTCTGCAGCTCCAGAAAACAATTTACAGAGAACAGAAGAAGGTGATGCAGTCTGCCACAGGGATCCTGAGACACTGAGAGCAGGCTGACAGAAATGGCTGAGAGACTGGTATTGAAGAGAACTCATTCCTCCTGCATTAAGGAGCTCCTCTTTTCCTCCTGATGAATCCTCCAAGGCTGCTACCACAAAGGTCAGCCACTGACCAACTTCAAACTGAAGCATCCCACATGACCTCCAACAATTGTGCTGTGGTCCACGGTGAAGAAGTAGATTCATCCTGATCAAACATTATGAGGAAAGACAGTTACAGCAACTATCTACAGTAAGTAGGGTAATATTTCCCTATTAAAACAACAGATTTGGGTATCTTTTGGACAGTGTAACCCAACATTTTCAAATAAGAAAAGCATAAAACAAAGCATGGATTCACCCATTAGCCCATGCTTAGTAACAGCAATCATCAACTACAGTACAACAGCATCAGACGCTTTTAACTCTATTTGATAAGCAGCAATTTCCCCTTCCTGCTAGTTACATTTATAACACAGCTAATCCAAACTTTATTAGTTTTTAATTTCTTTCTACTTAAATGATAGCTATGCTCAAGGAAAAACAAAATGTTCAGTGCCAAATGGCATTTACTTAATTTCTCTTTACTGAAATGGTCAAAGTCTGTGTCCAATTTAGGTCTTGGTTTCTCTTGGCTTATCCTTAATACTTCATTTAAAAGGATAAGCACACTGTTGTATATTTCTATTATCCTGTGTTAGGTGTTTACTTAGTTTGCTTCCTCCAACAGAACAAATTAAGTGCTGAGATTTTTTTGGTCTTAATTTTTTAACATGTTTCCTGATCAAGCTTTCATGTTTTTATTCCAGTCACAGCTGTTAAAAACTGATGAAGCCCTTAATGACAGTTCACATTACACATTAAAATGTTCAACAAAAATACTGGATTCCCTTTAATTACTTTCTGTTCTCTTTAATTTTTTCACGTTCATCTGCATTTTCAAATTAATGCTCCTCATTTTATTATGAAGCATTAAATAAGCTTCTTCCTTTTGCATTAAAACAACCAAAGATCAAGTTGGTATGTACACAGATCATAGAATCAACTAGGTCGAAAAAGACCTTTAAGATCATCAAGTCCAGTCATTACTCCATGACTGCCAAGCTCACCACTAAACCATGTCACTAAGGGCAAATGGATCTTCCCTCAAGATCTCCCCTTATGGCTGCCCCTCATAACCTCCACTCACAGCCACCCCTCACCTGCCCCCCATAGCAGCCCACAATGTATAGGTGCTATCCCTACCCCTTACAGCCACCTCTCACACCCCAAGGCTGCCCCTACTCTTCCCTCATGGTGACCCCATGGCTACCCCTGCTCTCAACTCATGATCTCTCCTCATGGCCGCCCATCCTCTCTCCTCATTATCTCCTCTCAATGGCTGCCCATCCTTTCCCCTCACAATCTCTTGTCATGGACACCCCTTCTGTCCCATCATGATCCTTCCTCACTCTCATGGCCTCCCCTTCTTTCCCCTCACAATCTCCCCTCATGGTTGCCCCTTCTTTCCCCTCATGATCTCTCACCTCTCACAGCTACCTCTCCTCTCCCCTCACAATATCCCCTCATGGCCACCCCTCCTGTCCTCTCATATACATATTCTCTGTCTATAGTGGGTACAGGAGAAATCACTTTGCACCAATACATGCCCAAAACATGGTATGTAAGGGGGTCTGACACAGAAAACAGAAAGACTGGCAAACTCAACAGACCCACATTAGTAAGTGATGCAGCAACTCCTTTCCCTGATAACTGCAAGCACAATAGTCCTATTCCACAGAACCACAGAACAGTTTGGGTTTTAAGGGACCTTTGAAGGTCACCTCGCCCACACTCCCTGTGGTGAGCAGGGTCATCTTCAACTAGACCAGGTTGCTCAGAGGCCCATCCAACCGGACTTTGAATGTTTCCAGGGATGGGGCATCAACCACCTCTCTGACAACCCATTCCAGTGTCTCACCACACTCCTCATAAAAAATTCCTTCCTTTTACCCAGTCTAATCTCCCCTCTCTTAGTTTAAAACTATTACGCCTTACCCTATTGCAACAGGCCCTCCCAAAAAGTTTGCCCATGTCTTTCTTATAAGCCCTCTTTAAATACTGAAAGGCCACAATAAGGTCTCCTCAGCGCCTTCTCCTCCCAACTCTCTCAGCTTTTCCTCATGAGTGATGCTCCAGCACTCTGATAATCTCTGTGGCCCTTCTCTGGACTCACTCTAACAGGTCCACAGTCCTCCTGAGCTGGGGACTCCAGAGCTCGATGCAGTATTGCAGGTGGGATCTCACGAGAGCAGAGAGGCAGAATCGTCTCCTTTGACCTGCAAGCCACCCTTCTTTTGACACATCTCAGGATACGGTTGGCTTTCTGGACTGTAAGAGCACACTAGCATCTTATGTTCAGTTTTTCATCCACCAGTAGGCCTGGGTCCTCTTTGGCAGGGCTGTTCTCAATCCCTATCGTGTATTGATACTGGGCATTGCCCTTACTTAACAGCAGGACCTTGCACTTGCCCTTATTGAACCGTATGAGGTTCACAAGAGCCCACTTCTTGAGCTTGTCCATGTTCCTCTGGATAGCAGCCTGTCCCTTGTGTGTCAACCACACACTCAGTTTGGTTCTGTCTGTAAATTTGCTATGTTATTTCATCAGGCCTAGCACACATCAGCAGGCTCAGACCCTTCAAGAAATGCAGTCATAACTGTTTTCTTTTTCAAAGCGCAGGATGAGGCTGCTCCCAGTCCCATGGTTTGTTGCAAGCTATTTCCATTCAAAGCACCCAGAGCCAGTAATCTATAGAGAAACTTGAGCGCCTGTTCCCACCTCATCCTTCCAGCACCACAAACCTTGCAGACCCTTGTGCAAAGCTACAGCTGCTCCGGGTGACTCATGGATATGACCATGTCTCCTCCCTAGGAGATCTCAGAGCAACCCTCGGAAGAGGAATGTGTTTGACAGAAGGGCCACAAGGGCAACTGCAATGCAGCTCTCCCCCTCCCCACTGCAAGCTCAAATGTAGGTAGTGACTCCAGGGCAAGGCTCTGCCTGTGAGCTAGAAGGGAGTAAACATTCACACATGCTACATACTTAGTCATTCCTACTCCTTAATTCCACACAGCTCCCTGCCCAGCATGATTTTTTTGCTGCTGTCCTTCTAAAGCAGCTAAATCTCCCTTCTCCATTCTGCAAATCACATAGGAGACCTTGTGAAAGAATCTGGATAGTGCCAGTCATTAGCATCCATAGTCCTTGAGAGACCTAGCAATGGTCATGTAAGATGAAAACAAGCTACAGGCAAAATTATGGTCATATAGTAATACAGCAATACAGTCATTACCCCAACACCATCCACTGATGCCCTGCAGGGCTTTATAATAGATCTGGCTATTTACCTCCTGCCTTTAGTGACCACCCTGTGGAAAGCAGCATTAGCTTGCTCTGTTGTGCCTCACGCATCCCACCAAGGTGGTCGTAATTGCATGTCTGCTGGCAGGAAACTAAATAGCAACAACAAATGGAGACAATAATGTGGTAAGAGAGCGAATCACCGAGCACGTGTGTGAGCAGACACATAAATCTGGCCCACGTCCACAGAATTTCCCATGCTTTCACACAGGGACCTTCCCGAGCATGTTTATGATTGTTTATACCAGCCCTGATGATTTTGCGGAACAGGAAAGCAAGCACACTTCCTCTATTTAGCACGTGGCTTGCTGTTTCTGAATTTAATATTAATTCCTTTCCAGCAACTTTAATTTAATTTAAATAAATCAAATCTACAGAAGACTAAGTTCTAGGAGAGCAAAACACTGTCTTTGCATCAGGGCCAGTAAAAATGTTAAAAGATGCAGTTTCACCTACACTAAAACATTTCATAGGAACATGTCAAATGTAGCATAGTTTTTAATTTGGATAATACTTGGAAGTTTTTAAAAAGTAATACAGCAATGTTTTGCATTATCAAAGTGATTAGAAAAGCACTTTTTGCAGTGTTTCTGTGAAATTCCACTCCACTTCAAATTACAGAATTACCTGTATTACTGGAAACATTTTTTTTTGTTGGAAGGTACAACTGCAGTGACAGAAGGGGCATGCTCTCAACAAGTAGGATACACAAACAAACCAGTGTCACTCTGAGCAGCTTGTTTCTGCAAGCTGAACACCAACTGCTACATGAAGGACCACCCTGTCAGGTCTCCTGGTTTGCCGAAGTCCTCATGTTTATCTCTGCAGGCCCTGAGGGCTGAATAGTACCCCAGCTCCCTGCAGAGAGGTGGGTGAACATCAGAATTCACCTTGTGGAAGGTGCTGGGTAAGAATCTATTGTGAGCTTTCTTCTAAGGATGCAGCACAGATTGTAAAGGACCTCCTCTGCACTATAAATAAGAACATTTTTAAGGCACTTTTCACTGACTTATTTAGCAGTTGGCTGGGAACAGCTGAAGGAATCCAGATCATCATCCTTTCCAACTATTAAGGTTTGGTAAGGCCAATTTGTTACTCTGGAGAACAGAAAGCAAACTGTTACTTGAATATTATCAAAATACTGATTGATTGATCCTGGGAGAACACAGTTATTTCCAAGCAATGTCGATCTCAAACAAAAAATATTAAAATATCTATTCTAAATTTTCATTCTTTGTTATAAACACTAAGGAACTCTTTTATGTAGCACAAATTGTTTGCATGGCAAAACAACACAGTCATTGTACTTTCACTTAACCATAACTATTCTTTCCTCATGCAACCCACAAATAGTTTATTGTCAACAATAACAAAAATCAATCACAGAATCAGAGTACTTCCAAAGAAAATAAAGGAAAACCCACTGATAATGTAACTTACGGAACACAAAGCAATAAACAGATTTCTGGTGAGTTTTATGAGGAACTCCAAATAATTATTTCTGAACTAAAACCTACCCAACAAATGCTAAAGCAGTATGGGAAACCTAGCAGAAAACATATAGTGCTTTTGACACTACCACACAGCTTTAATTACCTGAAACACACTAATGCTAGAATTTAATGAGTTCAAAGCTCAAGATTTTGGAGTAACAGCTATACAAGCTATACTAGAGTCTCTTTTCCTTTCTGATAGAGCATGAGCTTCTATGAGGTTTATAAAGAGGTCCCGAAGTTTAGAAAAGAAGAATGAATATGCAGCAGGAATCAGGACTTTAAATGAAGGATGACTGTTCAATAAGCTCCTAGTGTTCACTTTTAATGAAAATATATGAATGGAACTTAAAGGTATTCGAAAGCAAAGCACTGTATCTTAAGAGGGTAGACAGAGGGAAAACCAAAGAAAGACTGTGAAACTGCATGCATGCCCTTTGAAAGTATGCATTTATATAGATATGTGTGTATATATATGTATGCATACATATATTTGTGGATATATGCATGGAGACATACACCAAAATTCTTTCCTTTTAGGAAACAGTAGATATGTGCATTAGTGAACTTGAGGAAGTACTCAGATAATTCACAGATGCAATGAGATTGCCTGCAACTTTGTCTAATAAATCATATTGTCTAATCTCATTGCATCTGTAATTTATATTTTTTTTTGTTCTCCAGGCCAAGTTTCATATCGTGCAATCGGAAGATAAATATCTTAAGAACTGAGCACATTTGCTGCAAACACTACGTGGTTATATATGGGATGGTTTCATCTTTGGTGTTTTAGAAAGAGGAAACAGCCAGGCTACCACCTCCACTAAGTGAAAAAACAATCACTAAACAGAAGTTTAGTTACCTAAATAAACTGACAAGCACTTCTTAAATGACTCACAGCTTACATACATTAGCTTGTGGCAGCATTATGGAAAATGGACAAAATTAAGATCACCAACTACACAAAAGAAAGGTTAATGACTGTGCAAAAAGCAAAATGAATAATTAAAAAGTGGGGAGGGGATGGGATATGATGACTTCTCATTTAAACTGTGCATAGAAAAAAGAACCAAGTCCTATCCCTTCTGTGCTTCAGCAGCTCTGAAATGGTATTTTTTTATATGTCTCTGCTTGGTTCCATTTTCCTAAATTGGTGCAGACCAAACACAGAGACAACAGACAGATCATTTACATTTCACAAATCAAAGAAAACTCCAATTATGTCCAACCAAAAGGAGAAAATGTTCAAAGTTTCAGTATTTTACTCATATAGACTTGTTACCTACCTAAGCTCTAAAAAAGCAAGAATCACACTGACTTACAGGAGAGAAGGGATTAATTCTGAGCTACAGGAAGGGTCAACATGTTAATTCACATCTATTTTTTAACCCCCCAAAAAAGTACTGGTTCCTTGCCCTAAAGCCCTTAGACACCATATTAATCACCTGATGACAACACTTTAGGTGCCAAAGTCAATCATTGCATGCCACTGACTTTAACAGCTTAAGTAGCAAACCAGGACTTCCCATCAATTCTGGTGGAACTGGTGGTGCAGCAAGTTATGTCTTCTTGCAGCAATTAGCCAGTAATCAAACACTTGAAAAAGGAGAGAAGGAGGAGCTACTCAAAGGGAGACAAAGTAAAACCTACTGAAGAGATCTTCTGATATGGCAATATAAAATCGGGAGGGATGATGTACCTTTTTTGCTTTGACCCTTCTCTAGCTAATGTGCCCACTGGTTCTCTTAGCAGCAACACTAATCAGCACTACAGTTGCACAGCTAACGTGCATCCTACAGAATCTTCTCATTCTCTCCTCCCATACTTTTTAATGCATATATGTCTTTTCTTCCTGGCATAACCCCCTCCTTTTCCCTTTCCTCTCGTCTCTGTTTTATGCTTCACTTTGATGTTTTTTCCATATTTCTGGCAATTTTTCATTTCAGATTTTAGAACTGCAGAATACAACGAAGAAGGAACACTGGATTCCTTGCAAATTTTACAATGGCCAAACTTGGACTGTAGTAAAAGAATCGTAAAAAGCACAGATAATATCCTCAGAAAAGTACAAAAAAATGCCTACTTTATTAAGTTCCAAATTATGCAGAATTTATTCATTTTATAGTACATTTTCATAGACAAGAGAAACCTCCTCTGAAATGGAATTTGTAGGTTTTTCTAAGCTTTCCAAATCACTATATCCTATTGACAATGGAATGCTGCATGTGCTGGCTCCTCAAGGAGTTAAAAAGGAGGAAGGTTCACATATCAATTTATGTTTTTCCATCCAAAACAACTGGGACCGGCCTTGAGATTACTGGTTTTACTTTTAACCAAGCACAGATGAACAAAGTAGGTTGCATACACTGTATTAGGGATTTTTTCCCATGCTCATGGGATAGTTAAGAACAGCAAATCTGATTGAAGCCTAGTTTTCACAATGACAAATGACAAGAAAATATCAAAACATTTACGAAAAAGGGAGGAAAAAAGTCATCAGTAGTCACTGTGGCTGAATATATCCATTATGATAGGATGCACATTTTTCATGATACACTGAACATTGTGATTAAAATCAAATACTTGGCACAACTCAGACAAATAAAAGGAGATAAAACTGCCATCAAAGTATTATGATGAAGCATGGTGGTTTTCCCCAACTCACAAGATAATTGCTGAATATCGTGGACATGGAAATAAGAACATTTAAAAGTCTGCATTTTATAAATTCAGCATTCATCACAAATATCTAAATTTACTGACGTATCTCATAACCTTGGGAAGAAAGGTTTGGATTTATCAAGATAGCTCGTATTTGCCAAGCCAATACGTGTAACAGAGAACCAATAGTCTCCAGGGAAGCCAAAAACTTCTCGGCAGGTCATGCCTATATGCATTTTATACATAACACTTTGTGTTGTATATACAGAAAAGGACACACAACTTTAGAAACTCTTTAAGGCTTTATTCAAAAGTTACCTGCTGGTTTCTATTTCAATTCACTTCAAATCTCGTGTTTCACATGCATTTTTCCCTTCTGTTATAATAGGTGTTTTTAGTCTTTCTTGTAAAATCTTATTTAGGATGATACTGTGTGCCAAGTTTGTTTGATTTGGTTTTTATTTCAAAGCTAGAAATGTATTTTTTCCAATACTATCACTTAAGTCTCTATATTTCTCTATTTCAGATTTTCTCATTTCTTGACTACATCAACTAACAACATTCCTTTTCTTCAAAAGGCAGTGGTACACACTAAGCACTTAAAATTTAAATTAGAATAAGTATCATAGTGACTTTCATCTCTTTATCTCTTTCCCCGCTTGAGATACTTTATTTTTTTAGATAAAGAGAAGACATGCTCAAATTATGCGTGTTTTTCATTTGGAAGATAAATAACATGAAACGTAACTTCTCACTGCTCTTGTGGAGCTCCTTTAAATCAAATTCTCCTATTAGGGAAACCTCATA
This sequence comes from Forpus xanthops, assembly GCA_032466535.1. Taxonomy (NCBI): domain Eukaryota; kingdom Metazoa; phylum Chordata; class Aves; order Psittaciformes; family Psittacidae; genus Forpus; species Forpus xanthops. Next base: position 40,315 of record JASSUY010015679.1, on the reverse strand, counting down.
ATTTTTCACAAATATCTGTTAAATTGTTTTCAGCTTTACTGGCAAAACTAAATATATGTTAACACAGCCAAAAATGTAACATACATTGTATAACTAAGCAAACAGCATTACTTGAAATTATATTCTCAATTAGATTCTGGCCCCATGTTTGGTTATGTTTGAAAAAGAAAGTTGGGCAAGAGAATGCTAGATGATGAAATTCAGTATAAACAGGAGATATTCAGGGGCAGGTAAATTAAATTCAGAGGAAAGGGAGATACAATACTTTTGAATTGTTTTTAAACACTCAACCTTGTAGTGATTCTAGCACAAATACTGTAGGCACCTATACAAGACCCAGAACACACAACAGCTGTTAGATTATTAACAGAGAAAAAAAGGTCTGTTGAACCTCCCAGGAAAACTCCAAATTTTAAAAAGGAATAAAAGGTGAATTAGATCTATCTTCATTTCCAGCTGTTAGGCCTGATGGGGAATTGCAATGAAAAGCCAAATGCAAAACATTCTCCAGAAAGTATTTACCATTCCTCTTAGCAATCTTGCCCACACTTCTACTTTTTGTTCAGCTGCATTGATAAGAAGTATATACTCCCATCATTGGAAATTGTGAGAATACCTCTCTTAGCGTATGTGAATTTCATGTGAAGAGTCTGTGTACAGAGAGAGATTTAAATTTAACTGTCGCAGCAGACCTCATATCAGCCTCACAGGACTTGCTCTCAGTGCCACTACTGAGCTGTACTTGGAGATCTCAACTGCGCCATAGCATCAAAGGAAGCAATCCAATAGAAATACAACCTTTTCTGGAATTCACAGCAAAACAGGCCTGAAGAGGAAAAACTTGTGATCCAAATCCTCACTGTTTAAAAATGTCACAGGAAACCCTCTCTCCAATGCCACACTTGTGAAGCGTTGTGTGTGAACATATGAAAATTCAAGGTGGCAGTAAACCCTATCAAGTAATTTCTCCAATGGTCCCAGATTAATTTGGCATATGCAAGAGCCATATATTACCCCATCTGTGATTTTTAGCATAACCACATAAACTAATTACAGAAGCTAGAGTCACCAAATCAATGAAAACTTTGCAACAAATTAGGCAATGGCATGCTTTAGAAATGAGGTGAGGGTAAGTTACAGCTATAGCAAAGAGGACCTACTTTACAGACAATACTTATTGGATTTGCTGACTCTATTGGTACACAAAGGTGGTGAATGATCTGATTAAAACCAGCACTAAACACTTTGTGCTTCCTATGTCACTGTATACAGCGCTATCATACAAATTCCCCCTCAAAGTTTTTTCCATTAGCATAGCTAATCAAGAGTGATTCCCACCGAAGAGGCTTTTGTTCTCCAACCTCACTGCAGCCCCACCCTCCTCCCTTCTTCCCATCTCTTGGATTCTTCAGCTGAAGAGCAATGGTGATTTGTGGCTGTGCTGGAGCAAAGCACTTGTTTGCTGGCCAGTGAGCTGTCACCAAGGCAAGCGTGCATGGCTTGGTTCTGCTCACCTTTCCCTGATCGATTCAGATGTCTGTCCTCGACCTGACAGACAGCTTCCACAAAAGTAGGAGCAGCCTAATCATCTTGAAAAATTTCTAGCAAATTGCTTTGAAATTGTGCAGTTATAATTATTTGGAGGAATGAGACAGACAGACTGTGAGCCTTTTTTAACTCTCGTTTCCCTAGGAAACCAGTTCAGAAACAAAACAGAAAAAGCCATCACACTACCACCCCCAAACCCTCTGAAAAAATACCCTTCACAAATAAGGGTCTGGAAATAAAATCCTGCTAAAGGTATTATGGGATATTGCCTTCTGTAACACCTCTAACGGTGTATTTAACAGTGATAAAGCTTTCACAGAATACTGAAAACCACTAGCAAGCAATAGTTCACCACTGGCACCTAAAAGTAGTATGTCACTGCCAAACACACCACAGCACTTCAACTTGGCAAGAACACTTGATAGAAAGCCAAAGAGTAGTGGAAAAGGCTGTTAAAAGTTAACAAAGCACTTCCCAAAAGTACTGCTTTGTTTTTTTAAGCAAGTCTGCTAGAGCATGGGTGATGGATTTACTAAAGAAAAAAAAGTTTTCCTTGGCAAAAAAAGGGCTTTTTTTTGCTCAGAGCAAATTTTCCTGTCATTCTCCAGAATTTGAACTCCTACTCCCTTGCTTCAAAAAAAAATGTGGCCAGTTTCTATTTTCCAGTGAAGAATTCCCACACAGTAATAACTGATAGCAAGCAAATCTATTGTTTAATTTGGGTCATGGGAAAACGGCCACAAATTCAAGCATCATTAAAATGGAACAATCAAAGCCAAATTATATATATATTTAAATTTTGCAATAAAATGGCTGTTGTTGCAATTTTGTTTGCAAAAGGTAACAGAGTATTTCTCCAAATGTTTATGACAAGGCATAATTTTACCTTAATTTCTCAGTGTAGCTGTGTCAGAAAAAGTGCTGCATCTAAAACATTTCTTGTGAATTAAAAGATAAACAGCAGAGATACCTTATCTTCAAAGCTGCCAAAGAATGAGTTAATGAAGTTATTATAATCTAATCCCAAAGTAATAAGTATATGCAATAAAGATGTAACAGATGTCCTGTCCAACAGGGACAGAATTCCTTCACGGTATGAAGGTGGTAATTAAAAGCATTATGTAGACAATCTTCAGATTTAAGACCATCCTTACCCCGGATAGGATCCCCTTCAGATTAGTGACATCAAAAATTTAGTTTCATAAATGCATATTCTTTCTGATTAAATAATAAAATACATAAGCAAATAAACAGGCCAGTTTCTCTGCTTTGCAAGGAATTGAAAATAACCTTTCTAGATGGCACAGTGGTGTATGAGGATGCACATTCAGAGCCAGCATACAACAATAGAACTGTTCGCTATTGTTCTTGTCAGCCACTGCTAACACAGACAATACCTCAGGAGCAAACCTGTGAATGTGTGGAAAGTACAATGCCTCTATGCCTTGGCTAACACTGTTTTATCAGAGTTCCTAATAATGCCCAAGAAGGTCACAGGCAGCCTCATGTGGCTCTAACTTCTAATCATATGACAGTCCATGTTAAAGACACTTTCATTTCCCTCCATTCCTAAATATTCTGCAAAACAGAGAATCATTTCTGTCTTCTTAGGTCAAGACGGGCCAGACCTGCTACTGGCTCATAACGAAATATCAGTGATAAAACAGCCTTGAGTTTTCACCAGTCATTCTGGAAGGGCTCCCTGGAAGTATGTATTGATGAGCAAACCAATTTTGCTCCAAAATTTACTATAATGAAAAAACTAAACAAACAATAAAGCCGACAAGCAGTGCATAAGTGCAGCTTGAAAACAAAGTCTTGCAATTATAAAGTATTTTATTCAGTGAACATGTGGTGAAGAACAATGAAAATAATCCCATAGAATATGTACAATTTTATCTATTTGATCATTTGAAAGGCTTCATCAAGGCATTCAACCCAGCTGGAAAAATCTAGTAGAATAAGGACTGAGGAGAAAGACAGATGCTGCATCTGAGTTGAGCATTCCTAAGTAAATAAACAACAAACCAAAACAAAACAAAGAAGTGATTCTGACACAGTTCCAAACTTTGAGACAATAACTTAACAAAAGACCATTTATTCTGTCACTCTCTTTTCGTTCTCTTGTTTTGTGATTTGAGATAAAAGTAGATGCTAATTTTTTTTGCTTACTAATAATCTGTACAGTAATTGCTAGTGAATTAACCCATGCAACTTAGCACTATTTGCCAATTCTTGTATCAGTTGTTATCAAGAAATTCAAGGAAACAATTGTTCAAATAAAAGAACACCAATAGAGGGCTTAGCAACCAAAGAACTACAGCAGTAGACTGCTGCTTATTTATATTTCACTAGCAACTGTGTCTTGGCTTACCTCTAACTTTCTCAAAATTCAATCTATCTATCTGTAAACCTCATACCTCATTCTCTTTAAGATTTAAGGCCTTTTATCAGTCGTTTGGAAATGCATGGCATCTTTAGGACTTCTCAGATCCTTGATGTCTTTAATTTTTCATGTGCCACATAGTACGCAGAAGCCTCTGTATTCTCAGACTGAAACGAACTCTTTCAACTGATGACTGTTTAACAGAGACAGGTAATATTTTTCCAGTTCTTAACTCACCCGATGACTGTCAAGCTTGTCTTCTGTGTGTTGATCAAGAGCTGTAGCTCACACCAAAGGATTAATGAGATACGATTTCCCTTGAAAGGGCTGTTTCTTTCAAGAAGATCTGTAGCTAATCACTGCAAGTCTCTAGTGGACATTATTTGGACAGAGAAGGAAAGGAGAGACTTCTTTAAAATTTCAACTAAACAGAGCTCCATTGATATGAAATAAGCAGGGTTTGGAAAAAAACAACTGGCTGGAAAAGCTTAAACCTGAAGTTCCTGTACAAGACCTTATCATAATGCATGGGTTACCATTTACCGGTAAGAGCCATACGAAGTAGCTACAGCAGCTGAGTAAGCATTAGACCAAGCTAAAATTTCTCATATGTCACGTCATACATGGCTGTCCTGGGTTCAGCCTTAATCCACAACAACAGAAAACCCCCTGACACTGCTCCTCATCCTAAATTTACCATATAGCACACTGTGTCACAAGTATGAAATCACTTGCAAACGCATAACTGCACACAAACCAAGAGTTTGCTGGAGGTGCAAGTTATATTACAGAAAGCAAGTTGTGATTTCATGCAGTAACTATGTCCAAGATATCACATACTTGTATGACTGCAATAAGATGAAACCAAGCCACTGAAACTTGGTTTAGTGTTTAAGATACAGGCCAAGAAATATTCATCGCATGCCAAGGTTTTGCCAAGGTACGTTAATGAGTGCCAAAAGAGTTGGGTTGGGAACTGGAAGCAAGACTAGCACAATGCTCAGGAAATGCTAATAAGTTCTTGTCCTCCACATGAACCATGAACATTTTTCCAGGCTGCCTCATCACTTAAAGAGAAGGCCACAATCTGGAAGCCCAGACCAACCTTTATCAGTTTTGTAATATGTAATAGCTGCAAAACAGTGATGTTCAAACAGTGTTTCACCAAGGAATTACATTGCAGAGTTCTGAAATTGCTGCAGATTGATCATGAATCAGAAAGCAGGTGTCAGAAGCACCTGAAATGCAGCCCTAAACTAACCTAATGCAAAAAGGCACATTATACCAGGCCCAGTTTGAGATGTTTGCTTGGCATTACATTTACATCTTGTACAGACGGAACACGTGTTAGGCTATCACCTGTGCACATACACATAGGCACTGAAAAAAAACAGAAACAAAAGCCTCATGTCAATAATGCAGTATCACAGATATATAGGATCAATGCCTCTCTCAGTACGAAGTCAAGGTACAGAAAAAGCAGATGAGGCATTCACAAACAAAACCCATGCAAATACTATAAGAAGACTGACCTAAAGAACAGTTAGCACTTGAAACACAACCATTAAGGTCTGCAAATTACATTACTTTGCTGAGCACAATATTCATAATCTTATTTAAATTGCAGTCACAATTATGCTTGTTGCTAAAGCAACAATTCTACCTATTTACAGAACTGGGCAAAGAAAACAAGAAAGCCTGTGATTTCCATGCACAATAGAAATGATAGCTTTAAACCACCTGTATGTTCCCAGGTTATCCTTCAGATAAAATTTAAATCAAATGTTGATCCTTCTTAGGAATGACAGCATTTAAGGTTTAAAGTAGCTTCTCCCTGTTCAGTAATTAATTAAGTCTAATGCACTCAGGAGGTTTTCCATGTCACATTCAGATTCAAAGAACAAAAGAAGCTGTCATGGAAGACCCAAAAGCGAATTGAACCCAGAAATGTAAATTGTCTTCTTCAGCACAAGACCATGTGCCTGCCCGTGTGCGATACCATGTGTTTCATGCAGGAAGAACTCAACAGCAAACCTTGTCAGAATGACAGCTGCAGTCCCTGCTAGGCTTCACTGGTTTTAATGCAACAAAAATGCATCCCTCTGGCATCAGAAAGCTCCCAAAACACTGAAAAGTCATGCAATGCCATGTCTTCTCTTCCTATTAACAAGCCAAATGATACATGTCCCTCCATTTTTACTGTCTACCAAGGTTCTTCAGTTTGCGCGTTCAGCTCCTCCTGGCCCTTGATATTCTTTCCTATTTCATCTGCTCTACTATCTCTTAACACCCCCTCCTTTATGCAGATCTTGTCTCTCTTCCCACCATGTACGAGTGTCCACATCTACTCTGGCAGCAAAGTGTGCAGAGCATATGGAGTGTCACACTATCACAGTCCTCTCAGGCTTTCAGATACAGAGAGATGTTGCTGTGAAAGCCTTTCCCTATCCAAACACAGGGGAACACAGTGGCCAACATCACAACAATGGTACTATATACACCATTTGGGGTCTTCATGGCCATGACCTACAATACCATGGGTCCATGCCAGGGTGGTTCTACTTCTCTGGAAGACATAGCAATAGATGCCCTTCCCTTCTGCATTTGGTCACATACTGCCATAGAGGAGCAGCAGCAGCAGCAATGCAGTCCTGCTCCTCTCAGCCGAGTGTGGGGTCCTCTGCAGAAAGGATTTCAGCATGCAGCCTGCAGACAGGGTGCATACCTTCCATGTTCTACCCATGACTGTCAGCATGGTGGCAAACACCCAAGTTGGGCTCTGCCATTTAGCTTTTGTTCCAGTTAATCCTCTAGACACACTGGTCCACTGGGGAATGTTTCTGGTGTGGGACATATCAAGCACCCCATCACCCTTTTTTCCCCATTTTTGTCCCTGGTCCAGAAGTTCCAGATCTCTCTTTCCCTCCTTTGCTTTTCACTCTCTTCTTCTCTGGGAATAAAGTTGGCAAAAGCATTGCACAAACTTTTTCAGATCCATTGCTGTTTAGCTACAGCTGTGCCTTCTACTTTATCAGCACAGAAGCCTGAAGTGCACACGTTTTCTGGGGTTCAGCAGCGGGAAAGCTGTGGCAGGGAGCCTGGTCTAGGGATGTTACAGCTCATCACAAAGCTGACAGACATCTTGATCGCTGTATTTTTTATTTTTTTTTTGTGGGAAAGAGTGTAGAGGCAGTATTTACGGTTGAAGGATTCTGGCTATGAAGACCCTTCAGAGCTTCGTATGAGCTGACATGTCAGCTGAGTGTTGACAGCCTATCAAGCAGCTGACAGGACACAGTCCTGCTCTGAACGGGGTGCTTCAGCCAAAAGCCTAGGAAAAGGACTGGCAGGCCATTTCCTCCACAAGCTAAAAGAAAAGCAAGGAAGAAATGGATGCTTCCCAGGGAGAGATGCATGTTTCCTTGCAGAGAACAGGGAAGAGTTGATCTCCACACAGCAGGACTTAATCAGCCTGTACTATCTGCCTTGTCCTTACATGTCTCCTCTCCAAGCCAGGGGAGCAGCACAGACTTTATCACTCTTCCCTTTGTCAGTTCTTCCTCCTTTGTCACTTCTCAGGAGAGCAAGACACAGGATTCACCCTCACTCCTCCCTTTTCCTGCATGCTGTGCTGCTGCTACTTTTCAGCTATGCTTTTCCCTAGCAAACAACTCAGTCCCAAGTTTGCTAGGCTTCCTGTGGGCCACTGAGCCAGCAGCCAAAGGCATTTGCCAATAGGAAGAAAAAGTCAAAGCAGGCATTGACAATCAGGGAAGAGACAAGGTAACTATGCCCACCTGAAAGGGATAAACGGTCAAACGCCACCAGGAAAAGGGTGAACCTCTTTACTTCTAGACACACAACTCTGCCAGTGACCAACAGGTCCTGCAATTACAGGATGTCATAGGATGTCAGCCAGACCTGTGAGAGTAGATTTGAACTTCCAAAAACACTAATGGCAAAGTCTGTCAGTAGGCTATAACAACAGCAAGTTCTGACCCACCACACCATCATTAGCGCAGTGAAGCCACCACTAGCTCAACCAGTCCAACGTTGTGTCCCACATCCATGGTACCCTCCAGTGGATGTACGGTCGAGCATGAAGAGTGAAAGCTCAAGAAAGTAAAGGTCAGTCCCTGTCTTCATCCTCAGACAAAAGCAGGGAGGGAGCAGGAGGGAATCAGCTCATCTGAAGTGTGCTCACACAGCAGCTGCCACAGCTGTAGGAGGATGATCATCATTTTTGCCACTGGTAAAAAAATCAGAAGTCATAAGGCAGTAGGTGCAATGGTAGTACGTATGGAATAGCAGGAACAGAAAACAAACCCAGAGCAGAAGTAGAACAGAAATGAGACTTGCTTCTGCATGTGAAATCTCTTGACAAGTGTCACTGGCAGAGGCAATGACAAGCTACAGTTATCTGCATCACACAGGCACTGGGACAAAATAACAGGTCCTAGAGTGGCTCCCAGAAGGGCTTGCAAGCCAGACACAGTTCTGTTACCTTTCCCTCAGGCCGCTTTGAAGCAAATGCAGCGACATGTTCAGTGTACAGGAGGACACAAACTTTTGTCCGAAGTAAAAACTTCAAAATACATTCAATGTAGGGTGAACTCCCCAAAAGCAACTGCTCCAACCTGATTGTCTATCCCTCTTGCACCACACTACTGGCTTGAAATACACATAGCCTGATACCAGCCAGTGCCTTTGGGTCTGACTCCAAGACACTTATAGGTTACACGAAACAGCTAGATGACCACACTGTCTCTGTCACAATAGAGGCTCTTCATTCTTCATAAAGGAAAATCAGAAAAACAAATGCAAAAAGAAATAATCCCACACAATCTAGGTACATCTTCTCAGCATTTTCTTTTCAGCACAATCAAAAGTGACTTCTCACAGTCAAGAGCAGCTGACACCAGCAATTCCCATTTTCTCCCAAAGGGGGTATGGTATCAAAGAATCATAATCATAGAATAGTTAGGGGTGGAAAGGACCTGAAGATCATCTAGTTCCAACCCCCCTGCTCTGAGCAGGGACACCTACCATGAAACCTGCCACCCAAGGCTATGTCCAACCCTGCCTTGAACACCAATAGCAATGGAGCATTCACAGCTTCCCTGGGCAACCCATTCCAGTGCCTCACCACCCTTACACTAAAGAATTTCTTCCT
>JASSUY010015679.1:21030-31108 GCA_032466535.1 Forpus xanthops | reverse complement strand
CTTCATACAGGAGGTGCTCCAGTCCCCTGATCATCCTCGTGGCCCTCCTCTGCACTTGTTCCAACAGTTCCATGTCCATTTTATGTTGAGGACACCAGAACTGCACACAATATACCAAGTGAGGTCTCACGAGAGCAGAGTAGAGGGGCAGGATCACCTTCCTCAATCTGCTGGTCACACTCCTTTTGATACAGCCCAGGATATGGTTGGCTTTCTGGGCTGCAAGAGCACACTGCCAGCTCATGTTCATTCTCTTCATCAACCAACACCCCAAATCCTTCTCCTCAGAGCTGCTCTGAATTTCTTCTCTGCCCAACCTGTAGCTGTGCCTGGGATTGCTCCCACCCAGCTGTAGGACTTTGCACTTGTCATGGTTAAACTTCATCAGGTTGGCATCAGCCCACCACACAAGCATGTTAAGGACCCTCTGGATGGCATTCCTTCCCTCCAGTATATCTTCCACTTAGGATTAACCAACTCTATGTCTTTCATTTGCATGAGATTTTAGCCGAACAACAACACTTATTTACAAGGTAAATTATTAAGAACTCCATTAAAACTAAAATATTGCACAGATTTTATATATCATCTTTTATCTGGCTGATGTCAAGGAAACTGTAAGTTACAAGTACTGGAAAGACTAAGCAGATTGCTACAGAGATGGCTCCAAATCACTTCTCTGCCATAACAAAAGTGTAAGGCATTTATTACTCAAAGTTACAAGCCACTATGTTATCTCCTGTTCCAGTTAAACACAGAGGAAGTTTTGTTTCTGAGAAAATAGGATCGGGCCCCTGTGGCTTGAAAACTCTCACCCTTCCATTAGAAATGCCTGTCTATCAGCCTTGCAGACTGCCAAGTCCAGCCCCTTGGCTCTTGAACATCATCAAAAGAATGAAAGCCACATACAGATTAGCAAAAGGTACGAAGCCAGAGGCAGAAGAAATGACAGGACTACTTGGATCAGGAGCAATTCCTGAGAAAAAGACATGGAAGTTCAGAGCTCTTTTCAGACAGACCCAGAACTATTTTTCCATGATGTGAGTGAATTACAACATCCATGTATGTATGATATACGGTATGAATCTCTTGTAACAGTTAACTAACTACATTAAGAAGAAGCTTCAGCTAACACAATAGATACAGTAAATGACTGCATGGTAAGAACGGAATATTGTAGCTACCCATTCTTCAGTCTAAGCATGGGTACAGAATAGGAAAGTTAGCACAAATGTGACTTTTGCAGCAGCCATATTTTTTCACAATGTGGAATGTGCATAAATAGAAAACATCCTGCAGAAGTTCCTTCCTTCCCTAACCCATTTTTCATTTGCATGCACCCATTGCCCAACTACACATGCACAATCCATGGAGAAAAGTGGCTATTCCATTGCTAGATGCATTGTAGGTGAGAGTCCATAAAAGCACCTAAAAGAAAACCACATAACCATGTTTCCAATCACAGTTTGAAAACACAGTACCAAAAAGCATGCTCTTTAACATATTTGAGACTTCTGACACACATAGTATGTTGTATCTAAGCTTTCATCTAGCCTATAATGTACTATTCTAACACAAAATAGCAATGCCAGAGTTCAGTTGAATTTTGAGCAGACAGGCAATGAGAGCAAATTACAGTTTTTTCCATCTGAAGGTATGTGAAAAGTACAGCTTTTTTACAGGTATATAACTGTTATAATATGGCTAGGAAATTTAATTCATGATAATGACTAGCTTCTGCTTGAGATTTGGTGAGAAGGGTGCTTTGGAGGCCATGATCCAGCTGCCAAAGCACTGGACTTTCCAGGACCTAGCCTGTCACAGTCATCACAGAACTTTATCTAAAGCTCTCTGTACTTTCTGTTGTAGTACAATTAAGTGTAGCCATAAAGCAAAATGGGAAAGACTGAATGTTCATGTCCTCATGAACTACCCCTCAATAATATAAACACATGCTACTGATGTACTGATAAAGATATGCTAATTCATATAAAGAAGGAAGGTGTGCATACAGTGTACCTTTAACAATGAACTGGAGATTGCAATTATGGAAAGCAAAGCTCGCATTTGAAAACCAGAATATTTCAAACAGATTCTATTTGAGTTATGCAGCCTTATTAAAAAGGCAACCATGGTAAAGAAGTTCAAATTATTTCCTAACAATTCTTTAAAGTAATTACATTCATGATGTAATTTACTGCATTTATTAAACTACTAACATATGGAATGCTCCTTTTATGTCAAATTGCAAGTTTCCCAAGACACACAAATAAGTTTTATAAACTGTTACAGCATGAACATTCCATTTTGCTGTGACTTCCAGTGGCAAGTCCTGAAGGGTTACATATTACTACAGACTGTAATTCATTTGAAACAGAATACCAAGAGAAGCCAAAAAATGTCATTTCTTCATGTTTGCATTAATAGAGAGGACTGAAGCCCAGATCCAGCAATCTCTTTATGCTGACTCTTTTCATCATGTGCATACAGTCAAACTAAGTTGAATGGGATATGCATATGGACAAAGCTTAAATGAAGGGGAAGCATTAGCAGAGCCTAGGCTGCACAGAACTCAGCCATTGGCCTCTTCTGCTCATCGCCTTACTGCTCTGAACCTGTTACACATGAATCTCCTCTGAAGCAATGTTACAGTCTGTTGTAGACAATCTATACAGAGTCTGGTTCAAGCTATCACACCTCATTAATACCCTAACAATATTTGACCATGCTAATTTTATTTCATCGCTCCTGAGGACAAAATGGTGGTAACAGACCTGGTCAATCTGAAACACAAAATGGAATGCTAATTTCATTTATGTTCTTTTGCTTGCAGAAATGAAAACAGGAAATTAAATAACTTCACTAATGGGAAAACAACTGCTTTTACTAGTCTTAAATAATAACACCTGCAAATGCAGGGTTTCTTCTTTTTTCAGCTGTACAGTCACTCGCTTAGAGAAGTGGAAGGGTTCTGTGTGGTTTTGATGGTGGGCTTTTTTACGTGAATGGTGAAGAGAAGCAGAAAGCAGAAGCCAGGCACAAATAACTGCTTAATGCAATATAAAAATTACCAATAGGAAAAGGCAGTAATCACTGAAATCAACAACAAATACGTTCTGCAGCTAACAAAATTTCCTGAGAAAAAAAAATGCATACATATGCTATATGAAAAATGCCTTCTCTATCCTTAACTTAGACACTTATCAGTGCACAATGCTTCCAAATTCTTATCAGACGACTTCTTTACCCCCTTTGAGAAGAAAAGCAGGATGTTTTTTTTCTTCATTTAAGCCTACATACAACTGAAATGTAATCCCAAATTCAGGGTATGTGCATATGGAAATATTTCTTTAACTACTGAATGTAATATAATGTCTTTTATAAAGGTTAACACATTGTGTTTTGTATTAGAAAAAAGCAATAAAATTCAGTCAAAAGCCCAGCCACAGCAGTTATAAGACTGCAACAGATTATTTTTGAGCAGTAGAACTGGTTCCAAAACATTATTGTGTAGTATCCAGAAGCTTGTCAGAACTTGAAATACAGATATACTTTCAAATTTTATACGTACATGCATACATATAAATATATATATACACATATTTATATAGAAATGGGTCGAAACAGAAGATTTTATGTGTAGCAAACTTCTAATAGTAGGAGTACTGTCCTGGTAAAATATATGCACTTAGGCTATAAACCAACATTCTAGAAAAAATAGGATGGAAATGTTGGAATGTAACTAATAAACTTTTCAAATAATTTTCTTCAATTTGATTTTTTTCTTTTTGCTAAAAACAAAGATTCTTGCCAATAAGCATAGAAACCATACGCCCTAGTATTCACATTATAACTTTGGAACTTCTTTGTGACATGTGAAGTATTGCTATTTTTCATTCTGCCAGTCAAAACATCTGGATTTTAGTGGTTTTATAGCACAAATGGCTTGTTCAGAGTATAGCCTTTCCCCATTTAAAAAAATTTATATCCTCATTTCACTCTCATCACATGGCCAGCATATGTTTCATGCCAACTCTTTTCAAGGGCAAAATCTGCCATAACTCATCAGGCCAATGAATTACTGTAGGAATGTAAAGCAAAGCAAAAAGATTCAATCAAATCAGTAGGAAAAAAAAAAAAAAAACAACCAAACAAAAAACAATCCCTAAATTCCAAAAAACTCTACACTATTCTGAGGAGAAGGGAAGAGATAAATAACAATCAGATTCCTGGCTTCTCTCAGAAGGTCATCATAACTGAAAAGAGGTGGAAGTAAAGAAATAAAGGATGAAGAGGGAGAGTTTCAGTACATCCTGTCACTGCCAGTTAATTTCTTCCAAAATAAGTCTATCAGATAAGAGCAGGGAAGGAATGCACATTATTTAAATACTTCTCTTTCAAACAAAACAACGAAACAAAACAGCTTGCCCCATGAAGTCACTGCAGAAAATGCGGTTGCTTTAAATGGCTATTCCACTTGTCAGCACATTTCTTCAAGTTCGCTCATCATTTACTTCTAATTTCCAATAAAGTCTGCATATAAAAAAGTACAATAAGATCATTATCCAGCTCTTTTTATTTATACTGAGAGGGATGTAAAATAAACATTGCTTACTTTGGGGCAGGTGATAAAATCTTTTGGGTTTTGTTTTCCAGTAAAGGCCATAATTAATCTTTTGCAGCTTTGTAGCAAAATGCTTGCTGCAACATTATCCTTTGACTTGGCTAAAAAAATTCAGTCATTCCCACTTAGTATTAGTATTGTCTCAAAGTCAAGAAGAAGGCAACCAACTGAGGAACTCTGAGGAGAGGATTAGCCAACAAGAGAGCCAGAACATTCAAATAGCAGATAAAGGTAGTGCACACCCCCTCCAAGGCATTACCCTGCACCCCTTCCATGCCACCTTTGGGAGTGGTGGGTCTCTGAGATAGAAGGACTTGGGCAAGCAGCGTAAGAAATGACTAGGGGTAGAAACCTGTCAGACAAACCTGCTGAAGACGGAGATGATGCAGGACTAGACTGTACACTGAAGGAACAAGCCTTTCAAGATGACAGTGGGGTGGGTAGAGTTGAGCTGGATTAAGAACACCAGGAAAACACACCAAGCTACGTGTTACAGGGACAGGAGCCTAGTAGCTCACTAATGCCAACAGGGAGCACCTCCTCCAGTATTTTGCTGATCCAGCAATGAGCTATCCAATTTACAAACTTGTTATTGGCTTCTTGATGAGCAAAAATATGTGATGAAATTTATCCATTTAATTTGGCTGAAATCTGATATGATTTCACCTGAGGGACAGCAGCAGCCCACAAGCTTTGGACAGTACAGATGACTAAAGAATAGATCACAGGATGACACGGTCAAGGAACAACATTAAAGAGACAGTGATTTCTTGGAAGAGCCCATCTCTGCAGTAGTAAGAAAGGTAATGATCATAAGCAGACATTACAATGTCCACAACTCTAAACAAGCACATGCTCCTCAAGGTTTTGAAATGCCTTAGCAAAGTGCTCCTTTTTCCTGAAGTGCCAGTCTACACTGGATGATAACCTTTTGCTGCTATTGATTTATCACACTTGCTCAAGAAGGACAGTGGCCAATCTAACCACTTAATCCTGAAGAACCACGCAAATTATCAGTATTGTGGCACACAGTGGAAACTGACGGGTTCTTCCTACCATGCTTTCCATGAAATCTTGGGAAATCTTTTTCTAGACACTAGCATGTCAATCTTGTAACACTGGGAAATGTCACAGTGAGGCTTACTCTTGCAACCTTAATTGTGCCTTCTGCATCTATGCATTATTAATACAGTATTTAAGAAAGTGATCAAAACTATTTTCCACTGGACATCTGCATCAGTGCTGAGCAAGGCTAAAGCCCGAAAAAAAATTAAAAGTATAATAAGGGAATATATTTCCTTATGTTCCTTCAGCTGTGTATGGCAGAAGCTAAACAATAATCAAAGAGAGCAAGCAAGCAAAGTTAAGTTTCTGCCTAACATAGAGAAATGACCAGCAGAACATTATTTTACCCCTGTTTTCAACAGAGCAATGCTAAGGGAGAGAGAGTTCGTAACAGCGTGAGCTGACTCAAAGAAGGTCCTATTTCTTTTCCTGACTGCCTACTCCCACCAATTCTACCAGACCCTTCCACAAGATGCTGATTTGGCAGAGGATAACCAAACAAAAAGACTGCATAGCCTTCTGCCAGATTCATGAGTTAAATCAATTCACAGAACTGACAGGAGGCAAGAAGAGGGTAGCAGTATCTCACTGTGCATAGCTGCAGAAAACTTACGCTTAACAACAGTTGCTTTTAAACCATGGAGAAATGCTAAGGACTTGGAAAACTTCTGGCATTAATCTGTGTATTAGATCCCACTTGTAACATGGAGATAATCACATCCTTCTCACCATCAAGGTAAAACGCCTGTGAGAGATACAGTTATCACAGCAGTAAACGTTATCGAAACACCCCAGAGAAAAATGAGTACCTGTCTTCAGAGCTAGCTTCACTAGTATTCCAAATAAGGGCTAGAATAAGGATGTAATAAAAGACTCCGCAGCCACTCATAATTTAGCATGGCTTATTCTAAAAGCCTAATGAAGCAGAAAACCTGTGGAAAAAATTATGTCAGTACATATATACACACAGTGAAAGGGCTAAAGTAGGTTCACAGAAGACAGACTTCACAATTCAAATGTTCTTTTTACACAGCTGTGAGCATTTCATTTCAGAAGCTTCTGAATGCATACAGATACGGGTGAACCTTTCATCATTAACTCCGGTTATCTGCAAAGAGTATTTCTGAGCAAAAATATAAATGAACCAGTGATGCTGTCACCATTGAGAAAAACCTGGAATGCTATAGCACTACACAGCGTGACATGAGCCAACAACAGGAATAGGGAAGGAGCTGCATAACCACAGGCTGCTGCCCTGGCAATCCTGACAGCACACAGTTGGGGGTGATCTTAAGGAAAAAGAGCAGAAACAACAGTTACATCCCCTCCTCATTTGCGTGTCCACTGCCATGTTTCAGAGATGGGAGTGATGGGGATACAACATGCCAAAGCACAATCCAATGGGAGTGGATAGTTTTGGTGAGCATTTGACAGGAGTGCTTCTACTTATAGTCTCTTTAAAACCATGCCTGCTAAAACCATAATAAAACAATCTCTGATGAGTAAGAAAAATGTACAAGTACGCTTTACAACAAACGTATCAATTTAATCAGATTTGGAAAGTCTGGGTTTCATTTTTTCTCTGTGCCAGACATCCTCTGTGCCTGAGGCAAGTCACACTGCTATCACTTGTACCCATTCTTCCTCCATACAGTAACAAAGATGAGACTTCATGAGGTATCAAGAGAATGCTAAAGCTTGTGAAGCAATCAGACAGAACAGTGATGAGCATCCCAGAAAAGCCCACACAAATGTGTTGTCAATATTAATTCATTTTCATTAATAACACAACGCACAGTACAGCTCAGTAAAAGTTGTCAAACTATCAAAGGACATGAACAGTTCAGTTTGAAATATAAATACATAAGCACAGAAACAACAGCAATACATAAACATGAAAAAAAATCCCTCTCTCATTTATTTGGTGCTCTCAGTAACTGCAGTGCACCCCATTAGTGAACAAAACCCACAAGAATCCATGAATGTGGAAGATAGGCAAAGTCTGCAAAGACAGAATTTCTCAGCTCCCACATTGCCTACAAAAGCATGCTCCTGTCCAACCACCTATTCCAAACCTCCACCTTGTTCCAGAACCAAGCTCACTTGCAGCAAGTTTTAAAAACCAGTTCTCGCTACCCTGGGCTGAACATACTGAACTGCACTGGAGGTGTCACATGCAGCACTTCGTCTCACAGAGTGAGAGACGTACTGCTTTGGCTTTTCCTTTGACCCGACTTGCAAAATCAAGAGAGCTAGCAGAACACTGCAGGGCAAAAGCATAGAGGCTCTACCTGGCATCCTGCCAACGAGCTGTAACAGATTTTGGTGCTGTGTTGTTTTATATATATAGCAAGAAGCAGGTCCCAGCCTTCTGCTCAAGCTTCAGATTTCCAAACGGTGTGAGGAGTAATTGCTTGTAGAACAGGCTAATTTTGAAGTGAAAGAGGGCACAGGCGATGGTGTGAACAATACTGGCAGAGATGCTTGATGTCAATCAGGAAGGAAAGAAATAGAGTGTCTGTGGATTGTCATGTGGATTAAAGCAAGACTACTTCAGACAGGAGAAAAAAAATAAAGGTAAAATTGGTATGAAACTGGACCTTCAGCCCTTTGGTGTTTTACACCTTCAGTGCCTCCCACTACCCCATTTCTACACACGTGGGTGCATCTGTATTTGTAACCACAGAAGAATTATTTAAGGTAAGTTAGCAAAACTGAAAACACTAACTTCAACATCCCAAAATATTCCTGAGGGAGCAGACGGGGAAGAATAAAAAAAGAGCAGTAAAGTACATAACCTGGCAGACCTGAACTGCTTCACCATATGAAACTTGGATAAAATGCAAATTAAGGAAACAAACATCCAAATTAAGAGTAACAAAAGTTAAAAAAAGGAGGGTGGGGAGAGGAAAGTGCTTAAAAGAACCTAAAATCTGACAATCTATAAATAGCTCTATGGTTAAAAACATGCAGAAAATTCTCAATCACATCTCTGCCCATCAGCATTATGACCAAAGAGAAGACATTTAAGTAAAGCAACCAAAGACATTTTAAAAATTTCAACTACTATTCAAAAACACTATGGAGTTATTAACATGTTCATTTGTATAAAAAAAATGTAAAGAAAAATACTGTGAACTTACTATCATTTAGGGTTGTGAAGTCCAGGAATCGATACTCATAGCAAACATCTATCTTGGTTTCTACCTGGGGCCTCTTCAAAGTTGAATAGATATTACCAGGTCGTTTTTCATCATGCTTCTCTAGTTTGTTCAATCCACAACCCATTTCAGCAACTCCTGAGGCAGCGAAAGGGAAAACAGAAAATGCATAAACATCATTCATTTAGGCTTTTTCTTTCCAGTTCCATGCACCACACTAGTACATTAGGGGGACTTCTAGGTTTTAAATACAAACTAAAAAACTAAATTACAAGCTATATGAAACAGTAGAATTAAATAAATGCTCAGACAGTAACTGATGTACATACTACTCATATCAACCCTCAGGAATGCTATTATGTTATTGGAAAATTGACGATTTAATTCATGTATTTTGCATCTTTCACATGGATTCAATAGTAAACTCTGTAAGACACTACACTATTATAAGAAGTGGCTGAAAATGCAAAATAACTTGCTAATATAAGGGTTGACAATAACAATTTTTATGTATGCAGTTACTATGAGAGCACACAGTATTAACAGAAATCTCTGTAACATTCAGATGAATATCTACACCTGTAATTCAGTGGAAAAGGCAGGTTTGCAGAGAACCACCAGCATTAAAAAAAACTACCTCATTTCCTTCCATCTCATTTTCTCATGTAAACCACAGGAAATAATGGCACTTTATAGAAGCCATCTTCATTCCAAAAAGGCAAATGGCCACAGAACTGGACTAGATAAATCTAATTCTCTTTAATAAGCTGCCAGCCCACAACACTTGAAAGAACTATTCCTGACAACCATTTCTGCTACACAGTAAAAATTTCTCAGTATCCTGTACATCATGGCTCATCTAAGTATGAAAGAATGGAGTAATTGCTTGGTGAAAATATTCAGTTCATCCAAACCCATCCCTGGCAGTGTTCAAGGCCAGGCTGGATGGAGCTTTGAGCAACCTGGTCTATTGGAAGGGGTCCCTGCCCGTGGCAGAGAGATTGGAACTGGATGATCTTTCCAGTACAAACCATTCTATGATTCTATGAAATCCTCTCACTCCTTTTCAACAACACTGCTTGGACTGAGGCAAATTATTCAACCAGCAGTGAGCTGAAAAGATGAAAACACACCATCATGAAAAGATGAAGACACACCATCATGAAAAGATGAAGACACACCATCATGAAAAGATGAAGACACACCATCATGAAAAGATGAAAACACA
>JASSUY010015679.1:0-20930 GCA_032466535.1 Forpus xanthops | reverse complement strand
ACACACCATCATGAAAAGATGAAGACACACCATCATGAAAAGATGAAGACACACCATCATGAAAAGATGAAAACACACCATCATGAAAAGATGAAGACACACCAGCCAAGCACCTGAGGTTTTTCATTACCACCCACCCAACGTCCTGCCTCCTCCACCATGGAGAAACTCATGCTTTGGGGATGGGAAGGGAAATGTACTCAGTGATGAAAAGGAACTCCCACAGTCCAGCCCGGACACTTTGAGGCATGTGATCTATTCAGTATCACCAAGACCAGCATTTCAGCCTCCCTGCAAGCTCTAACAGATAACAACAAGCACCTGAAAAACTTCAGTCACAGAATAGGGCTGCCTTTACCTCAAGAGTTATTAAACCTAAAGTAGAGAATGAAAAAACAATTCAGGTTCACTGCCTCCAAAGAGATCCTTGTAAGTTTATGCCCTGTAGGCTCCATCTCCCGAATAGTTAGAAAGAGAGTCAAATTTCCAGCCCCAATGTACTTGAGACCTATTCACAGAAATTTATTTATACATATATTTTGATTTAACTTTTTTCATTTTTGTCCCTCCCTCGTATTCCCTTCTGAAATCATTTTTATGAATACTTACCAAATCCCTTCTTATATTTTACTAGGACAAATGTGCTCTGTTCCTTTCCTGTCACTTACAAGACATAAGCTCTGCTACCTTCATCACCCCACTCACTCTCATTTGCATCACTTCTGTTTTCATTTCCCTACATGAACACAGGTGACCATATGCTCAAAATGAAGTCTTAACAAGGGCTATTAAAATAACATTGATGCT
Source organism: Forpus xanthops (assembly GCA_032466535.1). Lineage (NCBI taxonomy): Eukaryota > Metazoa > Chordata > Aves > Psittaciformes > Psittacidae > Forpus > Forpus xanthops. The sequence continues at coordinate 20,123 of JASSUY010015679.1, read as the reverse complement.
TTCCTGCCTCTACTGCAAACAGCATGCCTACTGCACCTAAAATCATCATTTACAGCTGAATCACATTCACAGTTTACCATCGGCTTCCCAGTAGACAAACCCATTTCCTTTTATTTTTATCCAACACAGATAATCGATAAGTTTGCAACTCATCACCCATAACTCTTCTCTATCCTTTTGCATTTCCACCACTCGGTAATAATGTCACCCCTGGAAGAGACAGAAAGTCCTTCTAGGCTTAGTAATGCCATCCACCTTCACATCACCTGCAGAGCCTGTAAGTGCACACCTACGTCTTATTGCAAAGTCACTAATAAATACATCAGATAGGACTGACCAACACATCAAACCTTACAAAAAACACCAAAGTAAATATCTGATAGAACAGTAACTGGAAGCAGAAAAAAAAAAAGCCAAAATTCAATGTGTTACTGAGCTGTGAATCCAGCAAATATTGAACAGAAAGCCACCTGCCCTGCTTATTTTGACAGAAAAGTAAAGACCACTTTAACCATTTCTATAAACAAATCTAAAGTTTAGGATTTTTTTTTTTTTCTCTTTTGGTATTTAGGGTTATAAATCATCAGATATTTTCCTGATCCCAAAATGACACTTTCTGCCTTTTTTTTAATGACAACTACTGTATTAAGCAAAGGAATATCCCTTCATATATGCAGCAGCTTTCTTCTTTTGCACATGCAATATGATTAACTTAAGTCTAAAATATTATTTATGTTTATATATAGATCTGCATTGTATAGTAACATGCCTAACAAGATACCATGTGTATCTCCATGGGCTGTAATGGAACACATGTAGCAGTATGCCTGTGCTTTATTTAATACATTGTGGAGTGCAGAATTAAGATAGTGGTAAGTTCTAGAAAATGTATCAAATTTCCTGTTTCAGCAATGGCCCAGTAATTCTTACACTTCATAAGTACACAATACAGCATTTCGTAAGGAAAAGAATTCCATTTCAGAGGTCACTCAAGCCACAATGCCCGCAACCCTCAGTTACAGAGTCTCAAATCCACATTACTCTTTAGACAGCGATGGCTGCAGAAGGAGGTCTTAGGGACACCGTATTTCACATCAGAGTTTTGCATTCTTTCTTAAATTGGGGTTAAAGTGCCAGAAAACAGAAGCCTGCTCCCCCAGCAGCAGCCACAGATGCTCTCCTGTGCTTGTCTAGCAAACATTTCCTTGGCCCTTCTGAGAAAAACAATCCATCCTCACTGCCCATGCAAGTAACGATCTGTGAAAGAGTGCCAACCACAAGTCACTCTGCATGGACATACCTGCCCTTTTGGGGCTGGACTGAAATATACTTCTTTCGTGTGAGTACGTGAGTGTTTACCACAAGACTGATTTTCACCTTCCTGCTGCTCGACTAAAACTTCAATTACTATCTTTGAAGAGAATCTCTTTCCCCCATTTTGTTTAGCATAGACTATTCTATTTATGTTACTAAAGCACATACACAGCATAGAATGTTTCCACTTGAATAAAAATGAGAGATCAGTAGAAAAAAATAAGTTTCACAGCATCACAAACTTTTCCACAGTAATAAGGATGCAAGTGCTGCAGCAATTAAAGATGAATTTTAAGCAATAAAGTCCCTACTTTAATACAGGAGTCTAAGTACTAAAAAAACCAATGAGATCTATAAATACGAGATATATGAATACTTGAAGTTGTCTTAAAGATACTGATAATGTGTATATGACAAGTAATCACCAAATCACCGAATTCTGCTCAATGTTAACCCACAAACTTCCTACTGGGACAGCTTGCTTTATAACCCTCCAGAGACCTTTAACATCAGTTATTACCCTCTTCCTTCCCTTTGCAGCAGTCAGTGCTGTTCAGCCTTTCCACCCTCATCTGAAAATAACTCCTTGCTTTTCAGTTACAAATCTAGTTGTCAACAGGACATTATTCACCTTCTTAATTTTCTACAATGAAGTTATCAGAGTGCTGTAAGGAATATTCATCCTTGATGCATTCAGAGTCATCTAAACCCACATCAGTTCCCTTTTTCTTCAGGTATATTGTTTTGCTATAAGGGATGCTTAAGGTGTACTACATACACATCTGGGTTTTTACACCTGCATGTTAATTCAGCATTTTTTATTCAGTGTTAGAACAAAAAAACTATCATGAATAGTCAGGATTTAGTAAATTAAAAAACAATCCTTCAAAAACACTGCCAAATTTTCAAATATTTTTTGCTCTGCAGTAGGTTCATTTCATTAATGTAAAAATTAATTATCAACTCACTAGTTCCACACTTACAAATACCTTGAGTGAGAGAAGAATTAACATCTAATTAGGTGTTTTAACCATTAAAATTAAGATTTAGCTATGGGATCTTTCAACTACATATGCCGGAAAACTAATTCTGCCCACAAACTCACTTGAGACTGCAAATTAATCTTACGCATGCTGTATGATCTTGATAATCTCCAAAACTCTTCTTGAGTTCAGCTATATGCTGATAAAACTAGAACTGAAACCCAGACCTAACAACAAACTGGGTGGGTTTTTTAGTCTATATCTCATTTTAATTTTGCAAAACATCAAAAATGGAAGCTGTGATGAGTTGCAGAACATCAGCAAAGCCTATAGTCTATTAATCCCTAAACTTGTCTTGTGGATGAAAGCAAAGACTCCCACTGGTCAGGAAATGAGCACCTTGCTACTGAAAACTGAGTTCAAAAATTTAACCCAGGATTTGTACATCCCAAGCAAATGCCCAACTTGCAAGCCAGAGAATGAGCCTCTTGGTACCACCTCTTTATCCATGTTACTGTCTTTTGTCATGTATTTTAGGAGCAGAGGAGATCCAGAGAGTGTCTGAAGGAACAGGACAGAAACCCACCCCAGCATGGCACGACCTGTCCCTCAACACTCCTTCTCAATGCAAGTTTTATTGAAAATGATACCATCCTCTGCCATGAAAAACAAAAAAATACAACAAATTGTACTCAGCAAGAGGAAAAAAAACAAAACAAAACAAAACAAAACTACTTCCCATTTGAAGCACTTCTGTACCCCAGGAAAATAAGTGTATCTTGGATAAAATGTAGGAATTTTTATAGCTTTTTTAGAGACCTGCCAAGTTTGCAACTCATGATCTCTGAACCTAAGCTTTGTTAAAATACCCTCTGCAGCCTGAGTTTGCTTTCTCAGTTTACTAGTTTGTGTTCAAATAGGTGAAATACAAGTTCAGAATTAGCAAAGAACAACACAAAATAATACCATGGTTAACAACTTATTTTCTTGTTAACTGTGGTTCAGTCCCCAGCATTCTTTTTCAGCAGGAAAAGAGCACAATGGACAAAAGGCAAAAAAAAAAAAAAATCGCCTTCCATCTGATTTTCTGTTTGGGGTTTTGGGGGAAAATATTGAGCCAGTTTTCTGGGTATCACTCCCTCCCCTCATGGAACTCCATGACAATTTATCTCCAAGAAGTAATGCTGCGAATTACACTGACACGTAACAGAACCACATGGCTAATGGAACTTGAACAGATTACCAGACTAAGTAATTTAAGGAATATTTATCAACTAAGTATTTGTTGGCTAAACTGTTTATTTTAGCTATATCAATATTATGGGAAGCATTATGCCAATGGCTACTTACTGGGATGATCTGAAAAGAATTCCTAAACAGCTCTTTTAAATACTTACAATTTTTGAATCAACTGCTAAGTGCATTGCATTAGACTGAATATTCTAATACAGGTGTAAGCACAATACACTAACATCTGAAACAGAAACAAAGTAATTCTCATGTTTACAATGGCATCCAAGGATAATGTGGCATACAGGCAAATTATGCTATTGTCAGCTTGGTTTTTAAGTTCAGTCAGTGAGAACAAGCTTGCTTGCATTGACACATTTAAGATGTTTATTGCCGAGAACCAGTAATTTCATTTTGTAAGCTTTATCATGAATTAATTTGGTTTTTTTAAAAATATCATATGTTACTGCTAAAGTTCCTTTCACAAAATTATGGAATACAATGCTCTGATTGATGAGTGTGGTAGCTGGGAAACAAGATAACTGCAAGGTATTAATAGGTTTTCTCTCTTAATTTTAGTTAAGTCCTTTCATCCTGGTTCTTCCTCCTGTGGGTAATGCTTAGCTACCTCACAGGGATGCTAGAAGGCTTTTACAAATAATGACAGGACTTCACATTTGCTGTGCAGTAATAAGACACACTTACTTCCTTAAACCCTCCCTAATGCAACCCTGACCTTTCCATTTTCAAAATAAAAAGCAGTTCATGCTCAGCTCAGTTCACTTGCTGGCATGTGGTCCTTAATCCTTGCATCCTTCCCAGTCTACAAAACACCAGTCTTTAGTTCCCCATTCAGCTCTAAACAAACCCTAAGAGAGCTTGCAAATTACGGTCACATCCCTTTCCTGGCAAAGTTAAAGCAATGAATCAGAGGAGGAATAACAAGGAAAAACAACAACAACAAAAAACACAAAGCAACAAACCATCAGGCAGAGAAGCATAACCAAGCAGAGCCTTAAAAACACCAGACCTGACTAACTGGGTGTACAAGTAAACAAAGAAATGGGACTGCTATGCTAGGATGACAGCATGACCCTTTATAGGGTTCCAGAATAAAGCCATGCTCCTGACATACTCCATTTTTTCCCCACCCTGGCTTACCACTGCACAGGCTTTCTGTGAGATTGCACCATCAACGGGGAAATTCCTTATCAAGAGATACCTACCTGGTCTCTTTTCAGACATATTACCGTACAGGTAACTATGTAAGCATGTATTAAATAAACACTACACTGATTTTATTTTGTGGGGAGGGATTAGTGGTTTAAATATCATAATAATAATAACATTCAACAAATTATCTGAAAAATTCTGGAAGACTTATTTTGCAATACAAAGAACAATCACGACAAGTCAGTCCTACCTCTTACTGGATGTCACAGCTGAAGAGGTTTTCTTCACCATATACGGACCAGCACTATCAGGATTTTAGACTTGCAGCTGATAACTAAATCTCATTTTATAGAAAGGTTGGTGAAAGAATAATCCCAGATTTATTCTATGTGATTGATTTGGTTTAGATTAAATGGCAGGGCAACACAAGTAAATCTGCAATTAAGGTTTTCAATTTCAAAAGGCAAATCTCAAAAACTATGGGAACTCATTAGTGAGATGAACAGGAATGAAAAGTCAGAGGATGTGAGCACAGGGGAGGTCTGGAACATGTTTAAACTACAATATGAGTATCTGCAGAATTTGGAACCCAAGGAAGTGACAAGAGAATTCATAAGAAGGTTTCCAGACACAGCAAGACGAATTACCTAATAAAGAAGGAAAAGTAGAATAAGCAGAGAGATTTCAAGGGACAGGAAAAAAAGGCTCAGCAGAGGAAACTACTGTCTCAGATCAAGAAACACCAGCATAAAGTGAAATGTGCCAGAAGTCAAGCCCGGTTAGACAGGCCAAAGACACCAAAACTAAACGGAAGCAGAACACAAATCCGGAGGACTAATTTGGACTCCTACCAAGCACTCTGGAAGACCTGTCATGATGAACTGCAGATCTGGTTGCTAGAATTAAAGACAAACTTGCACCGGGTTTGGTTCCATCTCCCTGGGAGACAAGAAAATGTGCTGCCTACAGAAAAAAATGAAGAAAGCACAATACGGCCATTTAAGACAATTGCTAGTCTTGCTTGAAGAGTTTGCTAAACTTTAGGAAGACAACAAGCAATATATGGATAAATACAATATGTGTTCAGTGGAATTAGAACAGGCTACCCTGATAGGTCTTATATATACAAGTCACAAGAAAGCACAGCCCTAGCATGCAGCATGTCAAATAACACGCCACCGTGATAACGTGATTTCAACAGAACATTATGAGGTGCTATGGTTTTTATTGCAGTGCTCACAACACCAGTCCTGGGCTCAACTCTGCTGCCCTGAACAACACACACTTAACTTTCCTCTGCACTGTCCTGCGCCTGCAGGTAGGTGGGCCACCTCCGCAGGCTCCCTGCCCATCACCAGGGACTGCCAGCAGCTGCACTCAATCCTCCCTAGGGAAACAAAGCTGGTCTGAGCATGTGTGCATATGGGTGAGAGTGTGGGAGGAAGAAAAGCAAACAGCATCAGAGAGCACTGATGGAGGAGTAAGGCCAGGGAGCTGGTGTTCGGGACAGCCCTGAGGAACAGTGGGCTGGTGAGAGAACCTTGCTTCTTACCTCACCCACACCGCCTTGCAACGCTCACTCAAGAGACACAATACTTAATGATACCATGATGTTGTCTTTCAGTACAGCTGAAGATTCAGACTGTACCACATATTTCATAGACAGGTTTGTGTTGGAAGGGACCTCGAAGATCATCTAATTCCAATCCCCTGCCACGGGCAGAGATGCTTTCCACTGGACCAAGTAGTTCTGGTCAAGATAGACAAAGCCCAGGTGAAATTTCTTGTGAAATACCACAACTGCAAATGTTCAAGCAAGATGCCTCCACATGAAGACACAAGACTTTCGAGATGCTAAGAAGGTGTCAAGAGCTGCTCTCGAGAACTTAAGGGGAAACTATAACAGCAACATTGACTGCCTAGCAAATTAAAGACTGACTGGATCTGACAGAGGTGTGCACAGGAATGTGAGACAGGAATCCAGCCTTCCTTTAAAGTTAATCCCATACCACTCTAAACCCACAGAAAAGAGACATGGAAAACAGATGCATGATGCAATGTATGCTCGGTAGTTTCAAGGACAGCAAGTAAAACCATGGTAAAACACAAAGCTAGACAGGCTTGACAGCTTACTCTCTGTTGCTAGTTTGCTATATGGAGTAAAACCCTGGTCAGCCGATTTGGGGTAAAAGGTAAAGTGGACCATTGGAGCCAGGTGTGAAGCTGCAGGATCTCACATGAAGTTGGGAATGGAATAACAGCTGTGTGATTTATTTATTTATTTTAAACACAGACTTTGAGTTTGATTTTTGTCCCTCCAAAGGCAGTGGCTCCAGCTTTTCAGCTTTTTCACCACAGATTATAAAGCCACGTCATGACACCCAGTATGGTATCTGCATTTCCCAGCACCACAGCTCAGAACTCCCCTAGATATTTAATCACAGCTGTATATACTCATTTTGTGCCACATGCTCACTCAGACCAGGGGAATGCCAGAATTCAAGCGGTGGAAAGCCCCTTGTCTAATGTAAGTCACTTGAAGTTAAGTTAGATTCCTAAAACAACCCTTCATTCTGAGCCTTTTTTTGTTTCCTTAGAAAAAAACAGTCATTAAATACATAAACGTGACCACTAGTATTGCGAAAAAGAGGGTTCCTGCCAGTAGCTTGTTATTCAATACCAGGAGCTGAAATGGACTGGATTCATTAAAAATAAAACATAAAAGCAGATGTACGGGAAGATTTCCCCTTATAAACTAGAGATCAGCTATACCTTGATGTTACTTATTCTGCTAAATAACAATAATTAAAACCAAACATAATTTGTTTTTTACAGCATAAAACCAGAAGCAAGATACAATCCACTTCCAAACTTTGGCCGAAAACATTAAAGAGCATTCTGTCCTGTTTGTAAAGTTGTTACTATTACACGCAAGAACTGCCCTAGCACACCCGCCACCCCTGCACCAAGACCACAGGACGGCTCCAGCACCGCTCCCCTTCTGCCACACAGCACTCTGCCTCAGCTTGTTCCTCTGGTCCGAGCTGGAGCCAAACACGCTCCCTCGGAATGGAGAACAAATGTCTCCCATTAATTATCTGACCGAGCTGGAAGCACCGCTGAAGCGGTCTGAAAGTCCATCCAACTAAATTCCCCTTTCCAGAAATACACAGGCTATGAAAAGCTGCCGCTCTGACAAGAATCTAGATAAACCGGAGAGGAGGGAGATGGGTTTCATGCCCAGCTGCTGACCCACGGTCATGCCGCCTCTCCTCACACTCTAACAGAAACGTGCTGGAGCACTATCGCGGACTTACAAAGGCAATATCCAGCACAGCCTTTGAAAATAGCAACTGTAGAACCACAGACCCCCGATAGCCACACGATGGCACGTCGCGGTACCGCTGCTTCCAGGTGCCCGCTGTGTGCGGAGCGGAGCGCGGCCGGGCAGGAGCACCCACCCTGCTCCTCCCGGAGCTCTGCCCCGGCCCGGCTCTGCCTCACCGCGGGGGGACAGACCGGAACCACCGCGCAGGCTGCCAGCGGGTCCCGGCCACGCCGCCTCCGGCCCCCAGACCGCTCCGGGGGTCTCCTCACCGCCTGACAGAACCGCGCCTCCCGCCGCGGGCCCGGGCCTAACGGCCCCCTGGAGAACGGCAGGACGGGACCGGCCGGTCCCCCCAACTTCAGGAGCCCGAGGAGCAGGACGAGCCCCAGCCCCGGAGCGGCTTTTCCCGCTCTGCCGCGCCGACCCTCCCCAGGACACCCCCGGACCCCCTCCTGCCCCCTCGCCAAGTTTGCCCGGCGGGCGGTACCTCAGACAGGCGGCGGGCGAAGCGCGGTGCTGAAGGATGCCCGGCGGGCGGAGACGGCCGGCCCCGCTGACAGCGCTTCCTCCGCCTCCTCCGGCTGCCGCCCGTGCCCGCCCGCCGCTCTCCGGGGCCGCTCTCTCCCCCCCGCCCGGCTCCGTGACAGGGAGGTGCCGGGGCAGCGCCGCACGCCCCGTGCCCCGCACAAAGTTCGCTCCGCGCAGGCAGGGGCGGTGACACGGCGGGGCAGCCCCGCGCAGAGCGCAGCCGAGGCCGGCCGGGATCCGCGGACACTTCCTCTTCCTCCGAGCTGCGGGGCCGAGCCCCTCGCTCAGCCAGAGCAGCGGACAGGACACGGGCGGCGGTGGCACTTCCCGGCTGCTCCTCCAACCCGGCCCGGAGGGGGATCGCTCCGCCCGCCGGCCAGGGCCGGAACGGTCTCGGTCGCTGCTCCCCTCAGCCCTCACCCCGGCCCCAGCGCTCCCCCTGCTGCAGCTCTGCGCGCTTCCCCTGCGCCCCGGGACTGCCTCGGTGCTCACCGCAGCGCTTCCCGCCTTATACCGAACGTCTGTGCTCGCATCCTCCCCAGATGGTGGTACCCCTCCGTTCTTCCAGGTCAGACAAGTTCGGCTCCCTCAGCCTGTCCCTGCAGGACACGTGCTGCAGCCCTGGCCCGGGTGGCCCTCCAGTGAGCTTGTCTTGGCACAGGATTGTGAGGGGTGGATACACACCTGGGAACGCTGGCTGGAAGTTCCTGAAGGAGTGCCAAACAGAAGAGGGTAATCACTCCTTCCAAGCTAGGGGCATTCTGTTTTACCTTCGTTGCCTACTAACGTGCCCACAGCCTTTGCAATGGAGCTGCTAACCGGACAGGCAGTCCCCAGTCCGGAGCTGTGCAAGCTGCTGTCCCACGTCAGATGCAGAACATCTCTTCGTGTTAAAGTAAAAACAAAACTCACGCTGGTCTGCTCTTGAGCCTGCCCAGGCCCTTCTGAACAGCAGCCCAGCCCTGAAACATGTCAATGGCACCCCCACTATGTGGTCGTGTGCAAGCATAGCAGCAGCAGGTCCTATCACCTCCTCCAGGTCCTTGAGAAAGATGTTAACATACAACAGGACTCCACTTGCTGCTGCTCTTCAGGCAAAGCGCAGCCCATTACAGCACAGTTGAGTTTCTCACCCACTCAGTTGTCCATCCACCCAGACTACAGAATCTCAAGCACATACAAAACCAGCACGGGAGCCAGTACCTATCACCTTACTAAAGTTGCCATGGCATCCATTACCATCCCCATGTCTACAAATGCAGCCATTTTATCATATAAGGCAAAGAGTTGGCGAGGCACGATGGCACTCTTTCTAGACACAGGAAATACACAGAAGCAAGTCTGTTCCAAAGGGACTCAGTCATTTTCCCTGGGACTGATTTCCTTGTGGCTCCCTGAAGTCCTTTGGCCTTTTCTGAAGATGGGTGCAACATTCGCCTTGCTTTAGTTGTTGTGGACCCTCCTCACCCCACTCTAAAACGCAGAGACAGCAGTTGCTCTCAAGGCACCAGCCAGCTCTTTCCAGCACCCTCACACTCAGCCCAGCTGGTCTCAGATTTGTACAGGTCTATCTTGATCCTCATCCATTGCTGGTAGGTCTTTGCTTCCTCAAGCCTTGCCTCCAAGTACGCAGGTCAGGAAGCCTGAGGCAAAGGCAGCTCTGAGTACATCAGCCTTACCTGTGCGCACATTCAACAGCAGGCATACATGTTCTTCTTTCAGCTTCTTCCTGTTAACATGGTTTATTTGAGAGCAGTGTGAGATTCCACAAGCCCTAGTGTGCACCAACACCATCCTTACATGCCTTGGCAACATTTCTAGTAACTCCTTCCCCATTCTTGCTTCCACGATAGTTTTGCAAGGAGGTTCAGTCAAATATTGCCCATTTAGCCCAGCTGGTGTCCCAGTTTGTCAACTGGTTCTATTTAGATGTGCCACCCTTGCACAGGGAAAAGGTTGCTCTTAAAAAACTGCCAGTTTTCCTATGCTCCCTTTACCTTTCAGCACTGCCTCCCATGACATTCTTATTACCAGTTCCACAAATAAGCCAGTTTGCTATAGGAAGTCCAAGGACTTGCCTTAGCCACTCCTTTTAAGATCTTGAGCTCTATTGTATCATGACTACAGCCAGAGTTGTTACCACATTCCTAAGCAATTCTTCCTTGTTAGTGGAATTCCATTTCTGCAACACCCCTGGCTGGCCCGGTCAGTGTATCTACCAAGAAAGGTTCCTTTAACCTCCTGGATATTGCTTGCATCCCATCCTGTTGCCGTTTCAGCTGCCAAGGGGATCAGCTCCTCTCCCAGGATCAGGATCTATGCTCCATAGATATTGCCGAGTTGCTAATTTAATCAACCTGCTGGTCAGGTACATGAGTAGCTGGTCTGTAATCCACCAGCTTGTCACCCTCAGTAGCCTCTCCTTTGATCCTTAGCCTTCTCAGCCAGCCTGTAATTCATCCCAGAGCTCCATTCATTCCAGCCACTCTTCACTAAGGGGCAACCCTCCACCCTCATCTTCCCTGGTTCTCCAGAAAAACATGTACCCACCCTAATTGTCATGCCTGTGGACCAAGTCTGGAACTCTGCTTGCCACCTTTATTATGTTTACCCTTATTAGGCCGTAAGCCTGTTCAGCAACTCCTAAACCACCCTTGATTAATGCTGAAACTGCTTGAAGCCCTTGGGCCCAGCAGACACAACTACATTGGTTACACTTTTCCACTTCAGAACCTCTCTCCCTACCGTGTAGGTGCACAAACCAAATCAAATTATGTAAAAAATATATAAGCAAATGTCACAGTAACACCTCAGCTCCTAACTGCAGAATATTTCTGTATTTGAGGTTGTTTTGTGATGGATTAAATCTATTTGAAAGTACTCCCTCAAGTGCCCAAGGGAACAAGAAAGTTTCCCCAGAATGGCCTCTGTCTGCATTCATCTCCTCTTAAAGCACAACTATCAGCATTAACTCCTAGTCAGTAGCCAAAAGCATAACACCAAAACACGAAGTACGGAAATGAAATTACTTCTCTACCACTGCTGAACTATGAAGCAAACACTAGCTATGCTTTGTGTATGGGAACTCCACCAATCTCTTCTTCCGTTTCCTTCTGTGTGTTCTTTTTTTCCTGTTCGCTTCTTTTAATTATTTACAGAGTTTTTTTCATCTTTCCTTGTCCTTCATAATTTTCCTCCACTCATTAGTATCTCTGACTTTCCAACTCTGTGAAAAAGCAGCATGTAGTCACATCAGGGTGCCGTGTAATTGAGCTGTTTTTCTACTGCTACTGTTAGAGCATATGGGGAAAGATTTCTGAGTATACAGGAAGAAGTGAAAGTGCAGCTTTCTCTGTATTTTAAACACATGAGGTCTTAGATGGCTCCAGAAGGAGCATCCCAGGCACCAGACCTTGCTGACACTATAGGATTTGCCAATCTGCACATCAGGGATTGAATTGAATGTCTGGCAACATTAAAGACTTGGGCTGGTGCAGTCTTCTCAGATACAGAAAGGGACATCAGCACTGAGAAAATAACATTCTTGGATGACCACAGATTGCTCTGAAGTAGCAGTCCTGCACAGAAGTGTTTCATATTAATGTTTACAGTGGGTCACACAGCACAGACCCAGGCACTACAAACCACTTCACAGTCAGTAACTATCAGATATGTCTGTACACTTAAGAGCTATCAGATCCAAGACATTTCGATGCACCAACTCCAGCTTCAAATTCCTGTACTCCATTGTTAAATATACAAACCTTCCTGCACTTTTTAATAGAGAATTAAACTTTTGTTCCATAGAATTTGACATGGTGTTTTTTTCTGACTACAAAAGCCTATTACAGAAGCAGATTTATTACCAGGATTACCTCTGCTATCACCTGTGTAAATGTGTCTACCTTGAAATTCAAGAAAACAAAGACGGTTCAAGTGCCCAGCATCAAGGCATGTAAGCTGAAGCACAGCATACAATCTAAATTGATACTGTACTTCTAAACCATTGTTCCTAGGCTACCACTGTGAGAATTTCAGAATTCCAGAATGCTGGCTCATTAGTGTTCATGTTTTTTTTAAGTATGCCATTTCCGCATTTTAAGATTGACTCTTTCAGAACCACTTTGGTGCAGACTTGATATGATCAAAAATATATTCTAACAGCTATTTCACGTAATACTCTTAGGAAGAGTCAACATTATTCCCTTGATAAATCTGATGAACTGGAAAAAAATCTAAACAAGCATCCTGCAGACATTTCAGTTGAGGTTTTTAGTGTGTGTGTATATATATATATATAAATGCATGTGTATACACACCCCCTCAGAAAATAAACTACTGCAAAACACAAGTGACTCAGTAATTAAATAGTAAATTACTGCTCTAACAACCATTTAACTATAAACAACTGAAGGACCTTGCTGCTCTAATCAACACTAAGATGTTGCCGCTAGACACTCCATTAGCAAATATCAGTTTACCTCAGGAGTTAAGTGCTTTGATAGTTTTTATTTGTTTGTAGCCAGTGTAATCTTTCTTGTAAATCCACAGATATAGCAGCGCAGAGCTCTACAGCCTCCTGTGTCACAAGCAAGAGTGATCACGTTTTCCATTTGCACTTTGTAATGCTGGGTACAGCTGGGTAAGGCAAGTTCAACGTAGGTGTAAACTGCTACTGGTAGGGCATTGCAGAATTCTGCTTTGCCAAATATCTGTACTTACTTCAGCATAGGCAGAGAAGATTGCATACTGTGAAAAGCAGTCAAAAATCACATGCACAGCATTTCTCTCTCATGCAAGGTGCTTCTAGTTATGCCACTAGATAATGCCTTGCTTGGTTATTCCAAGCATTATTTGAGCAACTAATGAGAAAGATCCACATAAGTGTAAGGTGAGAAGCAACAGCGGCTTGGTATAGGAAATAAAAATAAATAAAATAGGGAATAAAAAATATCCACATCATCCAAGTAGATCCAGTTCATTAAGAAAAAAGCAGTGTCACAATCTACAACTTTCTAGTCAATGAACGCTTCTCCCAATTCAAAAGTTGCTTTACTAGTTTGACAGGAAAAAGTGTGAAGAACCTTGAAAAAAATACATCCTAAGGCAGCTGTGATCCTTTACACAGCCCACAGCCTTCAGTCTGAGCTCTGGTAAAGGAGGATGGCATCAAAGCCTAAGCAATTTCACATTTGGCATCAGGGACTTTCCTGCAAGTTAACTGAATGCTCTTAAGGTTTCCTAGTCAGCAGATGAGATCTGTAGCAGTTTCAATAGATGCACAGGACAGATCCAACTCTAGTTCCCAGGGAACAGCACCACAAGAAAATGAAAACCAACACCAAGGCATGGTGGTGTTTCTGGTTTACACTAGAACTAGTACTGCAGAAATGAAGTATTGTTGGTATGCTTGAGCAAGCTTTGACAAAGTCCCAAACTCAGGAAAGAGCCTGTACAGCTGCACAGACACCCAGTGCATTCAGTACAAGGTACATGTCACACTGAGTAACTGATGCAGTTACGCCCAGATTCCTTATCTGCAGCTGGAAACGACTTACCCCATCACACCTACCTATGGAAGTCACTGCTGAATATGGCAAACCGAACTTGTGCATCTCCAAGCTAGTTTGAAAACAAACCACTAAAGTGGCACCACTTAACGGCAGGAAAAAGTTGTAATTAATTAATCCTTTTACCAAACATTAGTATCTTACACAAACTGCACATAAACTGTTCATTTTGAGTGCATTAATAGTTTTTATACACCAGAAGTATCACCTTGGCCTGAACTACCCATCTCTAAGTTTCCTTTAAACTACTCAAACCTAAAAGTCTTCAAACAGTGCTTTACCCTCCACAGTTAAGTGTGAAAGAGTCTTCTGGGGTATCTTTGTCGCATAACTGGATCAGATACACCTAACAAGATAGAGTTGCCAAGAGAGTATGAACAACAATCTAACCCAGACTCCTAAGAAACACTATAAAGAAAGAGAATTAAACCCCCACTTTCTATACTAGATCCAAATAGAAGTAACAGTTCAGGACAGGACAAACCTTCTCCAAAGAGATTCAATTACAAAAAAAGACGCATGAGTGGAGGAGCTACATGTTAAGTTTTAGATTTTGAAAACTGTAAAACCATACTTACCTAGGCAGTTCCACTGTGAAAGTGATTTCAGCATGCAGAGCTTTACATGTGCCACCACAGACAGAAAGCCAGCAGTGTTAAAGAGAAGATGCTTAAACACATAATAATTAACAAAGTGACTAACATTAGGACAAGGTAAATGCAGACTCCATACTACCCAGCATTTACTCACAGATACAATAAGCCTGTCTGATGTTATCTATTTTGTTCAATAAACAAATATTTTAGTTGACTTAACTTACTGTAATAGCAAAACCTTATTTTCTGCATTGCTTCTGTTTCCTGGGACAGTAAGTTACAAAACCTGCAAGTCTTCAGAAACCTTACTCTGCTATGCACTTTGGAAAGTATTTGAAAAATAAAATCATTAAGTTTCATCCTCGACCTTACAGCTACGTATGCAGATTTAAAGTACATCCAGGCTACACAGGTAACCAATACAGTGGCATTTGTGACTACTCACAGCAACTCCATTTTCCCTGCTAGCTTCACCTTCTCTTTATCACCTAATGTGAAGGACAGCACATAG
Organism: Forpus xanthops; assembly: GCA_032466535.1. Lineage (NCBI taxonomy): Eukaryota > Metazoa > Chordata > Aves > Psittaciformes > Psittacidae > Forpus > Forpus xanthops. The sequence continues at coordinate 4,890 of JASSUY010015679.1, read as the reverse complement.
GATGAAAGTGCAGGTAATAAGATTCTTAAACAAGTTTTCAAATTTAAGTTTAAAGTCAAAGAGACTGAAGTTTGAGTTTCCATGTTAATTTAGATCAAATTAAAAAGAACTTTGCTCTTGAATAAGGCAAGACAAAGATCATGTCTGCTTCCCACAGTGCTTTGCAAGGAGCACTTAATGGACATTTCAGCCAATTCTCTAACTGCTTCTGTGCATAAACTATGACAGAATTCTGTTTCCAATTAGGTTTGAGATTTGTGCTTTCCAAGTTGAAAAGCATTCTTTCCAAAATAATTAACAGTACTATAATACAATTCTATTTCATCCTTTGCTTGCACATATGTGAGGGAGCAGACACAGAAACATGAATTTTATAGTCTGAGGCTGTACATTACAAGCCAAGCAGGCTGCTTTGAGATAATACATCATCTGCTGCCAAAACACAGACCTCTGCCACTTGGATGAAGAGACCACTCTAGTAGCTGTAACAGGATCCCCTGCCAGCAACTCAAAGTTTCAGGACACAGTTAAGAGTCACCATCAGTAGTGACGCACAACCCCCTATGTTGTTAAAGGATCTAATTCAGACACTATCATATATCCTAGAATTTTCCTGATTTAGCTTGTCTGTGGCCTCAGGAGCTGCTTCTAGTTCTGCATACAGGGTATTTTTTGCTAGTTAGGCAGCATGTGCACAGCACTTGAAACTACCATACTCACAACACATACCAAGTACTTCTGGAGAGTTCTAGGTATGAATACATAGTATTATCTCCTACTGTCTTCTTTTTAAACAGTTCCATTACAGAGTTGTTTGTTTGGTTTATATATATATATAAGAAAATGTTTAACACTGAGTATGGCAGAAAATCTGTTAAAGAATCCTAATGGGTTATAAAAGAAGTTTGTTTCACGGTTTCATTTTTTAACAGCTTTGTTCCAAGTTAACGGATTGCTATTTAGGTTGAAGCATTACTAAGTCTGTGAAGGCAAGGATGAAAACATGTTAGACTTGTACAAGCAAATATAATTCCTTTTAACTGCATTCTGTGACACTGTGGCAAAAATACCCTAGTGCAGCCTGCCTTGCTACTCTGTTCAATATATGCCAAAAGGAGGGATCAAAGACAAGCTCTGAAATCCTGAGGCACACACAGCACAAAAAGCTGAGCATATTCTTATCTGTTTTTTTTGTCTCTTTATTTTTGCAGTTATAGACAGGTTTCCAGTAACAGCTACTAGACAAACTGACCTAGACAAACCCTGACATACACTAGTATTGTAGTTAACTAAAATTGTTTAAAGGTAACCACCAAATGCAGGAATTCAACAAACACATTGTTTTTCTCTTCTTCAGTAATGCTTCTATAACAAGATAAGCAAATAGACAAGTGAACAATCACTTGTTTGTTCATTGTTGGCTTCATAATACCTTTTTATAAAGCATCATTTATATTGGAAAATGTCACACAAGAAAGCAAACATTTCAAAGAGCTCATAATTCCCTAGGAGAAACAGATGCAGCAACTGAAAACTGTTATCCACAGTTTCTGCTAGATAAACCCCTTCCCTCCTCCAGCCAAGCACTGTGGACCTCAAAAACATTGAAAACAGGAGGCAACAGTAAGCACCGGTAACAAAGGTAAACCACATGGCAGAGTTCCCATCCATTTCCAATAACTCTGTTCCATTTACAAGAACAGAGAAATTAAGAATGAGTACACAGTTACTCATTTCAAACCTACATCTGTGAAAATGGGAACAAAGAAGGTTAAATGAATCTATTCAAAATATACTGAGATTTAAGTATCACTACAGGTTTTTCTTCTTACTAGTTTATATTTCTCAGATTCTTGGGATTGTAGAATAAACTGGACTTACCTGAAAGCAGAAAGAAAAATGAAAGCCTTTTCTGAATTTATCAGCTATGGAATAAAACTGTGGTTTAAACTTCCCTGTTCTGCTTCCCCATGGAGTGCCCAGCTCTGTCCTAACAAAACACTCAGACCTGCTAACAAACCCTGCCTTTCTGTCAACACATCACACATTGTAACACAACCTCTGGTAATCTACAAAGTGTTTTCACTGCATTTCTTTAGTGCAGAAATTAAATTAGCCTACAATAAGAACTGCTACATTCTGTGACAGAGAGCTTTTATCATAAAAGGGCAGGCTACAGTGCTCCCTAAGAGAACTATTTAAATTACAGTATTTGGTAGGGTTTTGTTAGCTTAATGCCCCACCTGCTGGCTGATGACTAAATTGCATTGTGACAGTCATCAAAGGAGTCACATGCCTATTATTCTGTCACCAGTAGGTAGCTATACACTGCCATGGCAACTGGTACAATTCTCTGCAGAAGATGGACTGCACAGCTGGGTCCACCACAGTGTGAAGATTAATATACAGAAATAAAACCTAGGTGGTTTAAAACAGATGTCGGCCTAAGATTTTCAATATCCATCCAGCCTAATCATGCTGCAGCATTACAAAGCATAATGTAACTAACAGATAGTACAAAACCAGTGAACTCCTCATGTATCTTTAGTCTGTATAAAGATTCCTACACCTTCAGCTGCATGCAGCTCAGTCATGATACAGGGCTGTTATATTCAGGTATAGTTTCTCAAAAATGGATCAAAGAGTTGAAAAGAAGAGACAGAAATCAAGGCTTATAAAAGTATTTCAGATTCATTTACTTGAGAATGCTGACTGGAAGAACAGTTTTAAAGCTTAGCTTATCATAAAGAGTAAGTACAGTGTATTGTTCACTTAGTATCCAAACATCACTTGGTTTAAGGAGCTCTGCCTACAGTTGGTGCTGGCCGAAGTTCAGGACCTGCTTAATAATTTGAATGCAAATAGGCCTCAATAAGGGACCTTTCAGCAGCAGATGTGTCTGGCTGTCACATCTGCTCCCCCGCAGGCAAGGGAAATGGAGTCAGCAGACACCTATTCAGCTACCCTGAGACATGTATCTGCTGAGAAATGTTTCTGCAGCAGCCCTGAATTTACATGGAGACCTAGAAAATATTCTTTCCTGGACATACAAGGATTTGCTAAGGTGTCAATTCCTATCTTCTATTTCAAACCACCAACTCCTCAGCTCGAGGCTCTGGAGTCTCTTGCAGATATTCTACACAGAATCAACTGCATAAGACTGTTATTAAGAGCTGAACAAATACTATCAAGTTATATGTAGCAAATAAAAGAAATTCCATATTCAAGCTTCCTTAACCCCAGTAGGCATGCTCAGTACTCTCTCAGTGTAAGAAATCATACCGTGGTGCGCACTGTCCCACAGCACAGCTTGTCATCTTCTAGCAGCCCAGCATTCTGAAGTGCTGTGCACCTTACCAAGTCCCCAAAGACCACAGCAAGCAAAGCTCATCTGCTTAGGCCTCCCAGTTTACAAACAGGCAACAGAGCACTGAAACATAATTTCTGAGACTTCACCACAATTACCTCACTTTGAAAAATCTGGGTTTAAAACCCATTAACAGAACTGCACTTTTAATTAATGAAACTACCACAGACCACCTAAGAAAACAAGTAATACCTGACTGTCTCTTAAGTCAGGGAATAACCACTACAAAACTAAGATAAGCACAACTGACAAGTTCAGTTGTATGAAACCTACTGTAACATTCAAATAGGAAGACAATACAGACTTATTTTCCCATCAAAAACAGATAAAATCCAGCATTGACAGGAAGTGTCCTAACAATGTAGATCAACTATTGCAACATTTTCACTTCAAAAAGACTCAGCAATCAAGTTGATAAGTTATGTACAAAGATCTCTATTCTAGTGAAAGAATCAGGAGCACTAAGCAAACAACCCTAGAACATTTAGTGCTGTATTGAGGACTTTCACCTGAGCTAATGAAACATCTAACAACGATGAAAAGACCTTCCTCCTTTTTTAAAAAGGATTAGTATCACAAGCAAGGAATTTCTGCATATTGTCCAAATTAAAGGTAATTAACAGCCTTAAAACAGTAAGGGAAATCTTAAAAAGGAACCTTATGTGAGGTTTTGCCTATACGCTATATACACGTATCTTTACCAATGATGTTTCCAGCTTAACTGCTGTTAGTCTCTTTAACTGCAGTGATCTTTTTAGTCAGCACTGAATATGAGAGCCCTCTAATGGCTACGGGGAAAACATCATCTGTAGCAGATGCGAAGCCTTCCTGCGCATCACGGGGGGGAGCAGCTCAGTACAATGGGGTCCTGTCCTATGAAGACATTTTTCCCAGTAATAAAGACATTTCCTTCAGAAATTTCCTAATGTGTGTGTAAGAGAAAGGAAAATGCTTTAAGGGTATGTCACAAAGCTTTACAGAGAGAAAGCCAGAAGGGCCAAAGCCTGACCATAACTTAAATCTGGGTATCACCGCGAAAGATAGTAAAAAGTGTTTCTATAAACACATTATCAGTAAGAGGAAGGCTAAGGAGACCCCCCGTCCCCTACTGGATGGGGGGGGGGGGGAGCTTAGTGACAAAGGATGAAGAAAAGGCTGAGGTAATTAATAACTTTTTTTACCTTGTCTTTAAATAGCATACAATAAGTACGATGAAACACTGGCACAGGTTGCCCAGAGACATGATAGATGCATTGTAACATGATAGTTACAGTTGGAAAGAACCTTAAAATCATTTAATTCCAATCCCCCTGCTATGGGCAGGGACACCTCCCACTATGAACAACATGCAAGGCTATGTCCATCCCAGCCTTGAACAGCCAGCAATGGAGCATTCACAACTTCCCTGAGCAACCCATTCCAGTGCCTTACCACCCTTACGGTAAAGAATTTCTTCCTTATCTCTAACCTGGATTTCCCCTGTTTAAGTTTGAACCCGTTACCCCTTGTCCTATCACTACAGT
>JASSUY010015677.1:0-17648 GCA_032466535.1 Forpus xanthops | reverse complement strand
GGCTGGACATAGCCTTGGGTGGCATGGTTTAGTGGGAGGTGTCCCTGCCCAGAGCAGGGGGGTTGGAACTAGATGATTTTGAGGTCCTTTCCAACCCTAACTTTTCTATGATTCTATGAAATAAAAAATAAAAAAAATCAGCATCTCACTGGCTTACAGCACTGGGACTATATGCTTCCTTCTAGGTAGCCCTAATATCTGGCTGTCTCAGTATCTACAAGTGGTGTTTCCATTTTACAAATGTTTCATGAAAACAAGTATCCGTTCTTTACCTTTTACTAAGAAAATTCTAGTTCAAAGCATAAAACAGGAAACAAGGCTACATCATTTTCTCATATATTTTGTTACAACATACTGAGCCTAATTCCTCAGGGTATGTCTCCCAGCACTACCCAGGCTGATAGCATGATTACCCTGATCATGTAAACAAACATTCCAGGTTGAATGTCAGCAAGCTCATTTATCTCTGCTCAACTATTCTGGGTAGTTACAAAATTGTAAGGCTATGCACCCACAAAGTAAGCAGAATGTCTGAGCTCTGGAAATTCAGTTCTACAGCTTGTTTCATGCTGAGTGGGGAACACACATATAAAGCCTGGCTCTGAAGTATTATGGATCAGTGGCTTAGAGACCTTGTGACCCAGAGAATCACAATCCTTCTATCTGTTTTCCATTTGAAGCTGTAATTGTTGCAGCCTTTGAAGAAGTTGAGCTGAACAAGACTGAAAGGGACCACTGGAGGGGTCAGTGCATTCAGTTCCACCCTTATTGCCAGTAACTAAGTGACAGATGTCTTGTTCAGGAAGGTTGACAGAATGTGTATTCCACATGGCACTACAATTTTTTTCTTGTAATCTGAAACAATCAAACTGTAGTAAAATGAAAAAAATTATAGCTATAAAATTCACATGCAGACAAGAAAGAAAACCAACAGCCAAACCAAAGTTTTGGGCTGCTGCAACATTAGAAACTTAGATAAATAAAGCTGCAAATGAAGGAAATGCAATCCCTTCTGCCCTAATCTTTCTGGTAGTTTAAGGCTAAGAGGGACCACTAAGCACTTCATGGTTTCAATTACAATGCCACTGCTAATCACCTCAACTCTCAGCCTGTGTGCAGCTAATGTTTTACTAAAAAACAAAAAATTATGTCAAAAAAGCTAATTCAGAAGCCACAGAGGTGAGAAAATTATTATCACTGACTTGAATGGAAACAAAAAAGGTCCCTGAAGCACAGCATTAAGGCTTAATTTCTCAGTTTCAGAAACTGATTGTTCTGTTGTACTACCCCATCAATAAATACAGCAATTGACATCTAAAAATATCTTAAGAGTTCTTCTTGTCACTTGTGTGCTTGGTTGGTTTTTCTAGAATTTCACTCCTCATTGCTCCTTAAAAGACTTTTTATAGTGCCTCATCTAAATTTATGGACGACCAACACATATCTTCTTCACTTTATTCTCTTGAAGCATAACACATCATCTTTCTTGCCTCTGTAACTAACTCGTGGCAAATAGCAAAATCCAGAAAACAGATGGCTCTCCTCCCCCCTACCTGCTTGGCTGTAAGAAGACCCATATGATTGATTAAAGAGGATAGACTCTCTTTTGACTCATGTAATGAATAAAAGATTACTCAGATCCGCAGGTGTATTGTATTATTTAATTGCCTTAATATACATGCTCATTTTCCCTTTTGCAACCATAAAAAACATGTACTAAAACAATAATAGGGTGAAAAGGTCTTGTTTGGTGACATCCAGCAATGGAGGGGTTTCATTTTCTGAGAGTTTATAGGCTCAACTGTAACAATTGTTGTGAATCTCAGCTGAGAGCTTAATTAAATTACATTTAAGTCTAATTCATTACAACTAATTTGTTACTAATAGTGGGTTTAACAGTTGTTCATGTACATCATTGCAAAAGCTTTCAAATTACTGGATTTATTAAAATCTTTAGATTCTTTTTAAATATTCAAATCAAAACGGATTATAATCTGTTTATCCTCTTTGCCAAGGCGCCTGCAGAAGAAAAATAAAGTCAGTCATTTCAGTGTGAAACACATAGTGCATGACATTATTATAAATGGTACAAAAATATGTAAGTGAATCCATGTTTCAAGCACAATATAAAGTTGTGAAATAGGAAACAGCAATTTTTGAGTCAGGCGCATTACCTAAGAAAACACTTAAGTGTATTCTGAAGCTTATTTCTGATACTTTCCAGAAAAAAAGATCAGGTAAGTTTTAGTGATGTGGCAAACATTTCAGCTCCAAGGTCAACGAATCCCAAACAAACATACAAGGTTAAAAAAGGTTATGAGAACTGTATATGCAAAAAATTGTGTTGTGTACTTAATAACCTCATGGATACAAGCCTGAGTATTTTCACCTTATCTGACATGCAAGAATAAAGTGCTCGTAATACATTACTACAAAGCCACAGAAAAAGGACTATTTGGAGTAGGAAGAGTCAGCTATAGGCAGCTAATTTACATTTGTTCAAACACTTGGACACCCACACATGTATATATCATGTAACATCATAAAATATAAAACTTGGCAAAGATTTACTCATACACAGAAAGTGAAATTATTTTTAAAAAAGCACAGGAATTTAACTGTGTTCTTCAGACTTCGAGGGATTCAAGTCTGCTTGCATCTCAGTAACCGAAGTTCACCCTTCCCAATAAGCACACATCAGGTCCTTATGCATATAATTAATTATCTGTTTTCATGGTTACTGTACCTCCACCACCGTATGCTTCCTACAACTCAGAAGTTATTAAAGTCTTCATCACTTGAAACATGCTTAAAGTCAGTGATAAAAGGCAAACAAACAAAAAAAAAAAAAAAACTGCACAATTCCCAATCTCAACTTCTTCACTCATTAAAAAAAACAAACCCAAATACTACTGCTGAAATGTTTGAGACAAATATTTAAGACAGCTCAAATAAAATTTAAATTAGCATTCTCACTTATTGTGCATCTAGAAAACTACGCTCCACAATGAATTACAAGTTCTCCTTGGACTTGTCATCAAGTTTCATTATGTTAGTAAAAAGACAGAGTCACACTGAATAAACCTAAACAGTTTGCCTATTTTGAGAAGATTTTCTTGTGTTTGAATGCAGCTTTGAAGAATCAAGTAAGCTAACATTACACTGATTATCACTGATGAGCCAGACAAAAGCAAAGCAAATTGAGGTCATCAGCCTGTCAGGTAGCCTGATAGTCTTGAAATGTATACACTAAGATAGGTAGCACAAATCACTTAACCCTAAGAAGTTCACCTTGTGGATTACACTCCAATTTTATAAGCTTTTTTCATAAAGGTTGCCTTTAGGATTTATTTCCACTTTAAATAATCACAAGTTTTATATAAGCCTTATGTTTTCTGAGATGAAGTGGACACTAAAAATAGTCTCTCCCTTTTGAGGAGAATGGAGGAGGCAGAGTTGTGATCAAAATATGCTTTTCTTTAATTAGAACAATAAATCAAGATATCTGACTGATGTATTTTTTTTTTTTAAACAAGTACAGGCATTAGTATGTCAGCAAATACAACTAAAGACAGGGTTTCTTTTTCTTTTTTTTTTTTTTTTTTTTTTTTCAGACTATCTGCTAGTTAGAAACTGGATGAATCCACCTCAGATATCACTGCCATGCAACCTCATTACTCACTCTCTTGAAACTTTTGCTTTTACAGCAGAACACATTCTTTCTTTCTTAAAATAGGAGAATGCTACCACTATAATTGCTGGTATTACTATAATGATCTTTTGATTCCTTTTAACAGAGTAACACTTGTTTGGACACATTGTACGTACGACTTCATCTTCCTATTGATTCTAGCTATGTTCTCATCTAAGTGAGCCAATAAGGAAGCAAAACACATTTGGTGCCTGAAACCAAGCTGGAATACTGACTTGTTGCACAGTGTTTATTGCAGAAACAAAATGGCTGTGGACATTCTTAACACTTACATAAGTTGACAAAAAAAAAAAAAAAAAAAAAAATCTGGAAGCACATGACTCGTTTTCCTAAATCTATGCAAGACCTAACAGGTGGGCATCAGGACTACAGATGACATTTTTACAAGATATTTAAGGCAATGTGCACAGTCTTTTTCCTAGGCTACACAGGCAGGGCCTAAGCAGCATTATCAAATATAATCATTATAAAATAAGACAAGTTAAAAACAAACAAACCAACCAGAAAACCAATCCAAAACTCAAATAACTTTGAAAGTTAAGTTTTATTATTAAAAAGGTACAAATGAAGGCCAAGGTTGTTTTATTTGTTTTCCTACTTCCAAGACAGAAAGAGGTATAAGGCCTTCATGCCTCTGATATTTCTCACAAATGGAGGGTGAGGGTTCTTTTAAGGGACAGGTTTTGGGAGCAGGTAAGATGCATAAGGAGGATAACTTCAAATTCAAATATGTTTGTATAACCCCCTACAGTTAGGGTTTTAAAAACTAACTAACTTGCTAGAAAGGTTAAGTACTGCAAATTCAAATGAGGGAACTGTTAGAAAAAACCTCAAGTTGCCACGAGGCCTACCTACAGGCAAGAGAGATAGGACCTGCCTTATGCGAAGCTGTAACTAATCATTGCCTTCCCCTGGAACTGTGAAGCAATACAAATCTTCAAGTCTTTATGTCACCTTGTAAGCTTGACACAGCTCTTTCCGTGTCTGCTTCTGCAACTGGTATTTCAGCAATCTTGATGCCCAATGGTGAGTTACCTGCATTAAAAAAAAATAGAAGGGAAGGCTGATGAGCAAGGTTTTACCTCTTCCACTTACAACCGCACAGATAAAACTGGATGATGTGTCCATGCAGAGAGATTTTGCTTTGTCACAAAAGCACTGGGTTGGTTTTTGAACTTCAGAACTTCTTAAATCTTAAAGTCCGCCTAAAAAAAACAAAGACCGCGCAAAACAACCCAGAATTAACTATCTCCGCACCCAGCAGCCCTTTTAAGAGATAGGTTTACTCTTTTCTCACGGTTTCATATGGATTAGTGCCTGTTTATAGCTCCAGTTACTAGCGGCAATACTATCCTTGCAATTTTTCACACAGGCACACGAAAGCTTCGCGAAAGAACGCTGCCTGAAAACGTCAAAACTTGAGCAACTCCCCAGTATGTCTCGTAAGCAGCAGCAAACAGAATCTAAAATGAGAACTCTCCCTCCAGAAGAGGCCTCATGCAGAGAAATAGGCTTTGTTTTTAAAAAACCCACAAGACAGAGAGAGCCCGGCTCCCCACACTCCCAGCGCCGCCCCAGGCACACACAGGCGCTCAGCGGCAGCCCCGCTCCCTTCTGCTCCCGCCGCCCCAGCGGAGCGCGCTTGCGCCGCCAACTGCCACGCAGGACCACGACTGCTGTGGCTTCACCATGTCCGCTTCTTCCACCTCCTCTTTCTCCGCGGCCTCGCTGCGGCCAGTCACTCACCTGATCTTTGACATGGACGGCCTTCTCCTAGGTGTGTAGCTTTTGCCCCTGTCCCCCGCCACGGCCTGGCCCCTGTCTGTCCGGGCACACTGCGCAGCCGGGCCCGTCCCGTTCGCTCGCGCGGTGAGGGGCCTTAGCGCGCAGCCCCCTTCCCTCCCTGCCGTGACGGGCCGCCCCTCCACCGAGGCGCCTCCCGAGGCCGGACCCGGCTGTTCGGCCGCTCCTTGACGATCTCAGCGCTGCGGGCGAGTAGCCAGGGCACCCGGGGTGGTGTCGCATAAACGCGTTTTACTTTCTTGTCTCGCTAGGCCCTGCAAACGTGGGCAAAGTTCTGAGTTAAAAGGTCCAGGGCCGAGCATGAAAAGGGAGCTTACGCTGAAGCATCGCTGGAGGACTGAGTGAGGTTAGGGTGGCTGTGGGTAGAGAGATGAGGAGCACATTAGGTTAAAAGCCATGGGGAGTGGGTGTAGGAAAAAATGGGTTTCCAATTTGTAAAGGCCATGACACAGAGAGTTTCCTACCCGGGGGTGGCTTCTGCTGGATAGCATTATCCAGGACAGAATTTTTAAGTGTTTAGAGCTACAGTCTGCAACTGAAAAGCCTGGAAACTGCTGTCATAGTCACCCCCTCAATTGTTATTTTGGTTTCAGCTTTGCAAGGTTTTTTTGAAATCTGTGCCACCTGTGCTACAGCTGGATTGCACCTTGAGGTTTGGATAGTCAATATGACTAAAGCACCTTTTAAGTCTGTTCTTGACTATTTGCTGAATCAGGGCCTTCTGCTGTGTGTCTCCTGTAGAATAATGGAGTATTTTTATATGTGCCTTCGTTTTTTAGATAGTCTGTGTAGATTGTCACACAGGAGCCAGCTGTGGATGTGGATGGGTTCTTCAAAAGTGTGAACTTGAGGTGCCTGTGTTCTTTCTGCAAAACTCAAGTTATTGCAGTTTCTGGAAAGCCTTCTGTGAAGTCTAATGAATTATTCTACAGAAGTGCACTTTTCCCTTCTTCAGGCCTAAAAGAGGTGAAGGCTATTAAGTTATCGTGATTTAAAACAAAAATGGTTTTACTTATATTGTCATAAGTCAGTTTCAGTAACTAGAGCCTTCGGCTTCAATTTGTTTCATTTGCACTCTCAATACACCTTGCGAAACAACGATTAAGTTATTTCATTTTCAGTTTCACCACTGGGGTCTCAAATAGCCTGGGGTTATGTTTGCTGGGGGTTTTTGTTTGTTTGGGTTTTTTATTAGCAATTTCATTTTTATTTAGAAGTTTCAGGAAAGTGGTTTTGTTTTGTGGTTTTTTTTTTGGTTTTTTTTTTTTTTTTTTTTTTGCCTTTTTTTTTTTTTTTTGCTTACATATGACTGCTTTTCAGTGGAATTTGAAAATCTATTTCATAGAGAATACTTACCTGAACAGGACAGTCTAGGTAAACAATATGAATGGATAGGCATTGATGTGGATGCATAAGATTTCCGGTTTTAAGTGAATCTTGTTATGTGCAGGTATTGACAGTATAGGTGCTCTGGCTTTGGACAGTAGTAGCTAAAGACATTTTTCTCAGATGCTATCCTATTGATGTTTAGAAATTGCCTTGCTGTAACATTCCAGACTAGCAAAACAATTTGAAGTTATTAGTCATATTTAGTTCTCCAAACTCCTGGGGTTCATACAATGAAGAAACATTAAAAGTAGCCTAGGTTATTAACTGTACCTCTTACTAGGAAGGTAATTATAAGTGATCCATAATTCTTGGACTTACATTTTTCAAGATTGAAACACTTGAGGTATAAACCTTCTCTTTCTTGTTATTAAATTTATCTGTTGCAAAGTGCAGCTGCAGAGAAATGCTTTGTCACTTTCTGGGTTCCAGTAAAACAGCAGGCATAAATTTAGGCATGTTGTGTGCTTGCATATAAAATATGCTTACGTGAAGTGTTTATGCACCCTAGTGTAGTTTATTTTTCTCCCTATATATGAGACAAGGCATCCTTTGCCTGATAAATATTTGTTGTGTTGTGTTGTGCTACAGTGTGGTTTTGATTTCTTCTATTTTAAAAAATTGCATAGAAAGAGTATGTTGTGTTTCAGTAATCTCTCAGCTGTGATGAAAGCTATACTTATGTATAAAATTAATCTGAAAATGCTCTTAAGTATCTTACAGTGCAGAGGCATAAAAGGGACATTACCTTAATGATTTCTGTAATGTATGCTTCCTTTCAGTGGACTTACAGAATGTTTCAGCCACTAAATACTTTGAGTTGTGTCACAACTTTAACAATTTTTTATAGACCTGTTTGTTTCATGGCAAATTGTGGCCCTTAGGAGGCAGAAAAGCAGTTGAAAGATTGCTTGGACTTCCGCAGGATTCATAAATGTTTCAAGAAATTTGGAATAATTCTGAGGAGAGACTGAGATAAGGCTCACACAGGCTAGACCCTTTCTGCCCAGCCTGTCTGCTGTTAATCTTCTTGATGAGACAAATGGTTATTTTGATGTAAAGCTAAGCAAGAAATAATATCAGTTTTTTCGTTAAAATTCTTAATGTGTAAAAGAGTGTTAATCAAAGGTGGTAAAATGATTTTTTTTATTTTGAAGAACATATATTTCTCAAAGCTGTACAAATCTGCTTAAATAACTTGTTTTGAAGAGCATGAACAAAGTTGTTGGTATTGGGTGTCTAAAATTACACTTTCGTAACTTTTAAAAGTCCCTTCATAGCTGATTGCATTTTTCAGGATCTGAAGCTTTAGGTTTTGCAGTAATTTTCAGAGCAAAGTAGTGTGTGAAAAAGAATGTGACTGTTTTTGGAAATTGTCACCTAAAGCTCACTAATTTTGTAGAATGAATATGTATTGATCTGTAAGCGATGAAAAATCGAACATTAAATTGATCTAGTGTAATGTGCCATGAACTTGCTTCCTATAGCTGACATACTTGCTTCTGATTAAGGAAGATACGATATCTTCTGATAGGAAGATTTCAAAAATACTCATGAATAATTCATAACTGTGAGTAAGATCCTTAAATGAGGTCTGAGGAGCTTACAAGGTTTTTGACCTTGGAAACAATCCAAGTGTTACCCTATAGAATCTGCATCCATATACTTTAGTGACTAACACTGGGCTATGTGAAAGTGTTGCTGAGTCTGATCTTCTGTGACTTCATCTCTCTCATCTCTTTAACATAATTGAAACTGATTAAGTTGTCCTTGAGTCCCACCTTGATACATCAGTTTACCTTCAGTAGGAAAGTTCTTGTCAGTGGAAGTACTTCATCTCTTTTATTCAGAGTCCTTCTGTATCCTTATTTGAAGTGTTATCTAACATCCTTTTTTCAGCATTCATAATCAATGCAGTTCACTCTTCTGGGTTTTTTATCCTTCTGGATTACCTTCTCTTTGAGATGTAGGATGGAATCATTTTTTTTTCATCTGTTGTTCCAATTGCAAGGAAATTAGCACACTAGACAGTAATGCTCTCATTTAGTATGTGAAATTTGTGAACAGCACCTCTAGACAGCTTATTTAATGTGTAAAACTAATTGAAGGACTTGTTTTTGTGGTAAACTCCATCTATAATAGAAAAAACAGCCTTATGCTAGTGTACTGCAGTTACAGTTTTTATTATACATATGTAGCACGATTTAGTTGGCAGGGTTTATAAGTGGTACTCAGTTTATTGTGTAGTAGAAATCACAGGAAAAGAAACAACTAAATTTTAATTTTTGGTGTACTGCCATACTTTTTTTTTGCCTTATCACTTTTGTAGTGTTAAATTTCTCCTTGCTTTTCTACAGCAAATTCTAACAATAAATGCTCAGAACTTGTACAGTAAATTTCTTTGTCTTTAATTGCTTTAGTCTGTTCCAACAGAAGACTACTCTTTAATGTAGTATAATTTAAGCTATTAAACCTACTTATGTGTGCACTTATTCAGCACACACAATACAGGATTAGCTGGCTAAAATAAAAAGCCAGAAGCTAGAGACCTTTGATACCTAAATACTTTTGTTGTAGTTGAATCGTTTAATATCTGATTCTGACATTTTAGCATATTGTAAAAGCATACAAAACCAACACTAAAGATAGAGAAGCAAAAAATCTGTACTGGATTTGCACAAAATACACAGCTAGAGTTATGCCCTCAAGGATCTGTCGTCTCAACTACTCCATAGGTTGTAGTTTTTAGCTATGACAAGTGTTAGGTTTGTTATGTCATTGTAGCCAATAGCTACCCCACCACCCGAACACAGATAGGATTGAATATTGCCTTTGTTTTTCTATGCCTAAACTTGTAGGGGGCTGCAGATGAAGAAATTATATTCTCTACAAGCTTCATGCATAATATTAATTTTTCCTAACTGACAAATGAATTTATAAAAGATGCAGCAAAGACAGTATTTCTTAACATTGTACTTAAAAGCTGAATTGACATGCAGGGGACATCACACTTCAGTGTAGAAAGTTTAGTCATGTATTTTATTAGGAGTAGTGACCATTTTATGTAAATTATTATCCTTGCCACCCCCGTAGTGTTGTAAACCAACATCTTTACGTAAGATAAGTCAATGCATTCAGGTAGATGTAAAAGATAGTTTCTAAAGTACCTTAGTTTTGGAAGATACCTTTTCCATAGCTCAGTCATGTTGGCCTGTACAGGCCACAGGTATGCCAGCTTGTTCTGGCCATTCACAGGGAGGCAAGAAGTAGTTTAGGCAACTGGAATCAGAAGTTGCTGCATTTGCAGCTGCTGTCTCCTTTGTGTGGAGGAGACTTAGATTCTTGCGTGCCACTTCTAAGCAGCTCACTCCTGTATGGCTAGTCATACAGGTAATCTCTGGTTTATAATATAGAAGAAATTAACATGCAGTTAAATTCATTGCAGTGTTGAGATTCACATGAGTTTCGGTGTGTTTTCTTTCTCCCCAGTGTTACCTACTAATTGTCGCAGAGGTCAGAACTCAAAAATGCACTCATACTTTCATTTCATTGCACAAGTTGCCTAGGAGATTGCTGGTACAAGAAAACTGGTAAGAGTTCCATGGTGGACTTTGCTGATGTGCATGCTGCCTTTTATTTTTTAGTGTGAATGAGAGGTTAAAACAGCTTCCTATTTCTTATGGATCTGAGCGAATAGCACCAATTCAACTAAACATCAATCCTCTCTAGATTGCCCTTCATTATGGCTTAAGTGCAGGAATTAATCTTTTTAGGCTACAAACTGGCAATCTTTTAAGCCTATTTTCTGCCTCTAGGTTGTGGAGACTTTCTTGCCATTCTCCATTTCCATCTGACTTTGGGGAACAACGAATGAAACAAAAATAATGGTTTTTGTGTTTTGTTGCAAAAAAAAAGACATTAAGGATATTATTAGATTAAAATACTGCATAGATGCTCATGAGCAAGTTTTGGACATAAGTAAAACAGCTCCTCATTGAGAATTAATTAGCCATAAGTAGAGTAAATAGGATTTGTCATATACTTGAAAATTAGCATTTAAATTTAACAGCAAGGAAAATTTTGGCAAGGACATAACAAACATTCTAACCTAGAGTCTAACTTCTATTGTTCCCGTGATTGATTTGCAAATTGTCCATCCGCATGGTTGCCTGTTGTTTGTGGTTACAATAATCCAGAATTGGATCTTAGTTCACCATCTGTAGAACAGGGCTTTTTTTTTTTTTTTTTTTTTTTTTTTTAATTTCTATAACAGTTACCACATTTCAAAATGCCATGGGCAGCATTAGCAGTGATCCCTTTTTCCCCCCGGGGAGGTAACAGAGGAATGTTCTCAAGCTGAAGGATCCCTGATTTGATTTGAATATTTTATATAATTTAGACACAAATGCAATGTATTTTTTTGTGCTTATTTAATTATTAGTTGAACCACACCCAAAGCATTTGGTTTGAAAAGAAATAAAACAAAGCTGCTAAATAAATTAATCTCAAGAGATTTAAAAAATTTCCACTGTTAATAATGTGGCTTTTATTTTCTGTTACACACATTGAATTGTTTAGGGGGCCGTTAGCAAGTGGAAAGGTTTGTTTTGAAGGTTCTAGGAGTCTAAAGGTTCCCTTCAGTGATTTTAAAGATGTACAAAGCAGTGTGACCATTTGTAAAAATTAGTCTCTTCCTGTGCCTAAATGCAGAACCTGTTTGTAGATGATAAGGTTTTATATTTGTTGGCTACGTACACTGTTTTGTGTATAAAGTTCCAATTATTTTGCTTTGAATGCAAATAATTAGGTGGCATAAATGGAACAGATTTTCATACAGAGAAAAGATGCATAGAATTTTACCTTATAATAACACCATTTCCAGCTGTTGCATTCCAGTTTTCTTAAGAAGTAAAACAACATTAACGGCCTAGCATTTATTATGCTGCATACCAGTGGTAGTTACACTGTATGCCATCTTGGGCCCAGCTCTGCAGCTCTTGTTCTTAGTAGTTGTAATTCATTCATGTAGCCTTTCTGTGAGTTGGCTAATTGAAATCTTTGAGACTGGAATTTCTAAAGACACCTTAATTTGTTTGGATAGTACAGTTTACCATCAAAATTCTGCCCTGTGAATTGTGTTGTATTTTCTTCAAGAGACAGCCTTAACCTTGATATTGCCATTTATGCTTCTAATGTTGGGGAAGAAGCATGTTGGGTTTTTTTTTATTGTTTTTAACAGTTTTATTTTTAACTATTTCTCAAATTTATTTATGTAAAATTAATTGGCAACACACCTTCATGGTGATGATAACTTTCCCAATATGGTCATTGCTGTTTTAAAGAACAGGAACTGCATAAAGCAACACAAAAACCATTAAGCTAAATAACTTCTCCCTTCCAATATGGTATTTATTGCTTTCATTGTGGGCAACTGAATTTCTTCTGCATGCTGTGGAGACTGCCAGTGATGGTTGCTGCTTCTGTTACGTTTGATTCTCATAGTCACAAGACTACTGAGAAGCATTTAACCAAGGTAATTTTTGTATCTTACAATGGTTCTGACAGAGACTCCTTGATTTGTACTTTTCCTCCCCCTTAATAATAATAATGATAAAATAATAATAAATAATATCAGTGTTCTGGCCCAGAGTCCCTTGAGGTGCTGCCAACCTGTATCAAGATTTTTCTTGGTACTTTGGAGAAAACCATCCTGTTTTATTTATCTCACTTTTTACTTCCTGTCATTCAATAACCAGTGAGGAATGCTTGTCTCTGTTTATTGTGGCTCTTTGTTTGATATCTGACAATTATTTTTTCTTTTTTTTTTTTTATATTTTGCTTAAAGGGTTGCACACCTATTGACTTGCTGCCTCTATGCTCTCTGTTCTTGTGCAGCTTTTACTAATTTTTAATTCCTGTTATAATAAATACCATTTTCCATATTAGTTTGGCAATATACCTTAATGCTGTAATTTGAAAGAACTTGTATATGAGTGGACACTGCTCTTTGTCAAGTATGTTTTTGCTAGTGTTCTCTATACTAGTTGTTTGGGTTTTTTTAAATGTATTCTTACTTTTCTTCCTCTTTTCCCTTTTGGGGTATATGAAGTATTTTTTTAAAAGTCCTCAAATAAGTCTTACTTCTAGTAAACTGCATGTCTCTGTTGTAACAGGTTTATTCCTAATTCTTGAAAGCTTTTCTTGGAACACCAGTTATGTATCCACACTCCATACATTATTTTTCACCCCCAGTTTTTGCCTCTGCTGGGCCTTATGTGGTTATTTTGGACAAGTTTTGGGCATGTGCAGTTTGTCAGGATGACACAAGACAACTGCAAGGAAAGATCAGTTTATTGTCAGCCCAGTCAGGAATTTTCTTATGATCATTGCCATTATATAGTATGTAAGGCATTATACAGTGTCTCGTTCTCCCAGCTCATTAATACATGTTCTCTGAGCTGGTGTAATAGGTACAGCAGCCCTTTGCTGTCCAAAGGGTAAGTGGGTATGTGTCAGTCCTTTGCAGTAGCTCAATGCTTGTGGGTGCTGAACTGAATGAGTTTGCTTCCAAGCAGCTCAGCCCTCTTGTTCTCTCCTGGGCGTTGATTGTCTGTTGTGTGTATAAGTATTAGTTTACTCAGGTTCTCTTCCACAATGTCACTATATACTGCAATTGCCCACTTATGTTATGAAATATTTTTGAACGTGATCTCCTCTTTAAAATTGTGTTCTGCTTCAATCAGTACATTTGGATGTAATGTAAACTGCCAAAAAGTACATATTCAAACTAATAGACGCTTATTCAATTACTTATTTGACCACTTATGAGAGGGAGTGTCTTTGCTGGATTGAGAAGTTTTGTGAGCTGACTCTGGTATTGTACTCTTAGGAACATCTTTAAGAAAGAGGAAAAAAGGTATATGAATACTTGAATAGAATGAAAGGAAAGATTATATATGATTAATGAAATAAATGGGATTATAGAGTATCAGGATATCTAAAGTGAGGTTTAAGGTGGAGCATGAGTACAGGGAGAGATAATTTTATCTGAATAAAATGTTTTATGTTAAGGAATTTTTTGTTTGTTTTGTAATATATGTACAGAAAGCTAGTTTGACCTGTCTCTTAAGGCAAAAGAGTAGACTATGACATGCCTGTAAAGTGACATAACTTTGGATAATGTCATCATTAAGCTACAAGATCATTACTGCAAAAAAAATTCAGCTTGTGAAATAGCTGATCTTTTTAGGCTGGGACTTAATGCTCTTTATAGCATTATAATATTGGACTAGCAAAATGTTCTTTGCTTTGTGGCTCAGGGGAGATGGCACCACAAAGAGCATATCACAGTGCAATAAATTTCTAGTCTTTAAAAATTAAAACCAGTGTTTCATGGGGAACATATCTCAGGGAAATGAAAATATTTTGGCCACTAAGGTATTCTAGTGTACGTAATTGCTACTCCACTGCCTAATAACTTGAATTGTTATTACTGTTGTAGATCATATTTTTATAGTATTTATCCTTCAACCATTTTTAGTTAGGATGTCTTAATTTTCCATGAATGGAGACATCTAAGAACAAAGAGTGAGAAGTAGTTTTCCTATTCTGGTTTTGTGTCTTCTGGAACTTTAAACTTTTTATTTTGCACTTGTTTGCAAACTGTACAGTATTGTAAAATGTAGATTCTTAAAATGCTTGACTCACCATTGACTTTGTATAGTTTACTGTTTATCATGGTTTTGTCTTTTTCAAAAAGAAAGTGAACTGTTTCTCTTCCTTCTTTTGGAAATTACCACCAGCAGTAATGCAAAAGATGATTGAATAGTTTTTTAGCACAGTTTTTCTTTCCTCATTACCCTGGTTAATTGAGAAATGGCTGTATGTTCTTAGAAGTTTCTACTGAAGGGAATAAGAAAAGCTGTATTCTAAAATTTATAGTAAAAGCATGGAAGTTATCCGCCTCTTCACCTATTTCCTTTTCTAGTACTGTAGTTCAACATAGAATAAATTCATGTGTTCATTTTCTTCCTTCTGTTACAATTGAAGCTTTCAAGGGAACTAAAGCATGTATTACTGTTTGACCTAAAAGTTTCAGTATTTATATATAAAAAAAAGAAGGCAGAATACTACTCTGTGTGCTCTTCAGTAGATACTTAGTTTACATTTCTCTTCATAGTATCTTGCATATTGACATTGTGAGTTTCTGTTCTCTGCTTTGTATTCTAATTGTATCTACAAGAAATTACCTCTAATTGATGTTCTAACATTATTCCTAAGTAGATTTCAAATGAGCTAGCATAAGAAAAATTTTGTTTGTACCCATTTGTTCTTTCTAGGTTAGATCCTACCTACATACTTATATTTGCCTTTTTTTCTCTTTTGCTGTTTCTTAAAAGTAGTCTTCTTTTTAAAATTAAAAATAGTCTTGCTTTTGAAAACAAACAAACAACTCCCTAAGTTTAGGCCCAGCTGATATATGGTCCTATTTTTGTAGAAAGCGTTCTCACTGGAGTCCTGAAATCTTCATCTTATCTGAGTCTTCTTGACTTGGCAACTGATTTGATAGTACTTGTCACTACATCTTCTCCAAAACTTTGTTCTGTCATGCCATTCTTTCCTCAGAGGTGAGCACAGCATGGAAATACATCTTTCCAAAAGATTATATTTGCATTCATGAGTGTTTACAAGGTGCCCAATACATAAGTGTTGTACAATATCGGAAATGTAATAAGGTGTACCTTACAGATATCGCTCCTTCCTTTGGTAGGAGTTGACACAGGTGTTCTGTGACTACAGTTCTGTTTAAATAACATTACCTACTCTTTTCCTCCAAGCTCTGTTTTATTGATAATATAGGCACAGAAGAACAAATTAAATATTCAGTGAAACAGTTTACAAAGATCAGTGATTGTATAACTGTACTCAGTGGTAGTCTTAAGTTTGGAAAATGTATTGCCCCCTTGAATTGTCTATAATGGAGCCTTTGAGACAATTAATGACTTCAGTACTAATATTGTAGGTAATTCCTATTTCCAGTTCAACGCCTACTTAAGTTCCTCTAACAGTTCATGGGAGGGAGTTAAAATTCTGAAGTTCTATAATTAGGGCAGTGGGTACTGTCAGAAGAAATCCCTTTCTTGAAGAAGACGGCTCTAATTCTTGTATAATTTCGTTTGTTTGATTACCAGCAAAGTTTTAAAGCTCTAGAAAATATAAGTTCATAACAGAAATGATGACAGGCAAACAGCCTTTTAGCATTACCACCATGAACTGTGTCAACCCAACACAAGGAAAAAGCCTCCAACCTTTTTTGCTTATGACAAGCTCAGTGGCTAAAGCTGCCCTTTACATTTTAGAACGTAGGTTGTAAACATGTTCAGTTGTGTTCAGCTCTTTTCTTTGATTGCAATGTTTCATGCAATTGGATTCTTACATTAATAGCTAGATTTGCTCTTCAGACAACAGAAAAAAAAAAGGCATTTAAGCTTGTTGATGGAATACCATATTTGCATTTTTGGACAAATTTTTCAATGTGTTTGAAAACTACTACCCAGAGGCTATTAGAAAGATGCAGCCTATGGTGCGTTTGCCTCTTTTTAGAAGAGAAAGACCTTTGATGAGCAGCTGTTTTATTATTATTGCAACTTGTAACCTTTTAATTATTTTTTCCTTACATTTAGGAAACACTTAAGTTACCCTATTTAACTGGATATGCAGCTTTACCTATACACCTAGGATATGCTAGTCCTTCTAACAGTTTCAAAATATAATAGGTCAAAAGTTATAGCCATACGACTTCATCTGTTTGTCTGAATGTCATTTAAGTTCCAGTGGCGCAGTTCAGTATATTCAGCCAACGAAGCCGATGCTTTTTATTTTACTGATTGTAAGCTTGAGTTCAGACCAAGCAAAAGGAAATTACCAGAATGAGGTCAGGGATGATAGTTATTGAAGAGTTTCTCTTATAAATGCAATTTTTTCGGAGTTATTTCATATTCGGGTGCAATTTCTGCTTCATTCTGCTTTATTCTATGTTTTGTGCATCAGTTCTGTTTGGATAATGCTGAATACAGATGTTCATAATTGCTTTCATAGTTAATCTATATAGTTGCATAAGTGATGCTTACATTTATTGTTTATAGCTGTTATTTTTCCCACACCTTGTTACGCGTTAATCAGACTGAATTTTTTCTTAATTTCCTTAAATTTCTCACCCTTTATAACAGTGAAACCACCTGCAATGCATTTTCAAAAACAATTTTCACATTTGCAAGCAGAGTGCTAGCAAGCCCTGCCTGCAGAGAAGAACTTGGGGGTGTTGGTCAAAGAAAAAATGAACATGAGGGGGCAATGTGCTCTTGCAGCCCAGAAGGCCAATCGTATCCTGCATGACCAGCAGATCGAGGGAGGTGATACCGCCCCTCTGCTCTCCTGAGAGCTCCCTTGGAGTCTTGTGTGCAGGTCTGGTGTCCTCAACATAAAAAGGACATGGAAGTGTTGGCACAAGTCCAGAGGAGGGTCATGAGGATGATCAGGGGACTGGTGCACCTTCCGTATGAAGATAGCCTGAGAAAGTTGGGGCTGTCCAGCCTGGAAAAGAGAAGGCTGAGTGGAGACCTCATAGCAGCCTTCCAGTATCTGAAGGGAGCCTATAGGGATGCTGGAGAGACTCTTCATGAGGGACTGTAGTGAGAGGACAAGGGGTAATGGGTTCAAACTTAAACAGAGGAAGTTTAGATTGGAT
>JASSUY010015676.1:0-11636 GCA_032466535.1 Forpus xanthops | reverse complement strand
GCCCAGGGAAGTTGTGAATGCTCCATCGCTGGTGGTGTTCAAGGCCGGGTTGGACATAGCCTTGGGTGACATGGTTTGGTGGGAGGTGTCACTTCCTACAGCAGGGGGGTTGGAACTAGATGATCTTAAGGTCCTTTCCAACCCTAAGTATTCTATGATTCTATGATTATATGTTTGATTAAATTTAATAATTTATAATTTTATTAGAATTTTGATTATAAATTTGATTATATACAATTATAGTTTGAAAACGATTGCTGGAGAGAGGTCTTTTTTGTGTGTCCATAATGGATTTAGGATGAACTGATAAGCCTTCATAGCAAAAGGAAAATTGTAACCTATGGGGTACAACTGCTGGATGTGAACTGCATAGAGTGAATGTGAAGAACCTTAGCAACAACTAAACAGTGCTGGCTTTGACATCAGAGTAGTCCACCCTTTAGGACAGTGGAGAATCGTATGGTCTTTGGAGGTTAGAGTGTGACCCATGTCACAGCAATGTAGGTGCCTACATCTGGCTGGCTGAACTGCTTCCTAAGCTTTAGCAGCCAAGGTTTCACCAATTTCATTGGGTGACATCTTTGTTGTACATACCTCAGCTTTGGTGAAAAGTTTTATCGTTATGATCTTGGTAAAGGTGATCTTGCCCTGATAGGAAAACTATTCTGATGTTTGAGTTCCTTTCCAGATTGATTTTATCCTTTCAAAGAGAACTTTCAAGTAAATACATCTTACCATAAATGAAGTTAGAAGCATATTGCAGAGTTTCAACTCCAGGAACAAAGTGTTCCTGAAAGAAATTTCAATTGAAAATGTGAAGCCAACACACCTGGAGATCTCAGAAGTGCTTGAACTTTTCAGACAGTTATACTGTTCAATGAGCCTTTAATCTTTACTTTTTACCATTTGGCACTAGTAGTGTTGACATCCCTAATCTTAAAGATTTAAAACTTGGCATACAGTTGTGACACCTGAGGAACTAGAAAAATGGATATGAGGGCTGCATGGAAATCTAGGCTAATGATCCAAGAGATGCATGTAAATGTTCTCTTTGGAACACAAAAAAGAAGCCACTGTGTAACTGTGAGCAATACCTCCCCTTCTTTTTTTTCTGAATGAAGGTGAAGGCAACTGACGAACTCTGCTGCTGGGGTTTCTGGTGCCATGTTTTAGCAATGGTGTTATCCATCGGAATTAAGGCAGGAGGGCACCTTCTGGTCACGCATAGTGAAAAAGCTGGTGCTAGTGCTGTTGATTGTACTATTATACTATTGTAGGAATAAGGTGGGCCTTTTTATGGGTTTGCTCTTTTGGGATTGAAGAGAGGACTTATATACTTTCCACCTAAACAGCCATTGAGATGCTAACTGCTCTTTTGCTTCCCAATTAGATGCCTAGGACACTACATAAAAAGTATGCAATTTGCAGGGTTTTGTCTGAGTTTAGCACAGCAATTTTCCATTCCAAAATATCATGAGATTCTTTAGCATCAGTAGGAACAACCCTGTCAAAATGGGTACAAATCAGAATCCTGGAAAAGCCTGAGTCACAGAAAAATCAAGGTCCCAGTTTTATGGATGCTGTAGGTTGAATAAACTTGTTTCTTCCCCTCACTGATGTTGCTTGCCAACATTAGTGCTAATCATGTTACAAACTGCCCAGGACTGTGCCTGCATCCTGGACTCTTAAGAAAATGAGAAATGTTTTACAAGGAGAGAGTGGTGAAATTGTAGCAGTGTGTCGGAGAGGGATGGCAGGTTGGGATTAGATGTAGAGGATTCTAGAGATGAAGAAGGACATCCAGGGTCACACAGGGAGTGACAGAGCAGGGAATGAGGAGCAGAGGGTTGGCATAACTGTGCTGCAAGAGGCAAGCTCCTCCTGGAGGAGATTTGAAGTCATATCCAGTGGCTGTAAGGGGATTAAGGGAAAGAACCTGAGAGGAAATATGGAAGTAGGAGTAGGAGACAAGTGGAAGAGGGGACAGGAGCCAGGCTGGGGCAGGTGTACTGTGGGGAACACATTAAAAAAATCTCTCACAAGGGGTGAAAGTGGGTATTAGGAAGAGCAGGAGATGATGGAATAGACAAGGACACATAAGACACTTGAATGCCAATGAAGGGGTGACCAGGGTCCATGCCGGGTGGAGACCTGGGGTGGAAGATTGCAAAGGTGTTTCTGATAGAGCAGGAAAGGGCTTGCAGGAGTCCCAGGAGGTAGTATAGCGAACTTGGACAACAGATTTACTGAGTTTTAGTGTCACACATCATAGAATCACAGACCATGTCACTCAAGACTGTCCAACCTGTCCTTGAACACTGCCAGGGATGGAGCATTTACCACTTCTTTGGGCAACATGTTCCAGTGCCTCACTACCCTCATAGCAAAGAACGTCTTAATTGTATTTAACCTGACCTTTCCCTGTTTAAGTTTAAACCCATTATTCCTTGAGGTTCATAAGGCCATATCTGCAGACCCAGTGTCCGTACTCTATCACACCTTGCCCTTCATTCAGACTTGGTGGAATCTGCTCATGCCAACTGAGCGCACATTCTTCACAAGGAGAAAAAGTTGCAACTAGAAGGAGATGACTGAGTGGAGGCCCAGGGTAATGAGGGTACTTGAGGACAACCAGAGTTCACTGAAGGAGAGCAAAATCTCTGGGTGAGGGCACCGTTCTGCATCATGGGGAACAGCCAGGGGAGCCAGCAAGATGGAGAAGGTTAAATATTTCTTCAAAGGTGCTGGCTGCGAGGCATGGGAGAAAAGCCAGTGAGCGAAACAGGAGAAAAGAGAGCAAGGATAAGGAACTGGCATGAAGGGAGGAAGAGAAAGCTTGAAGGGAGATTTTTCTGCTGTTATGGATGCTCTGATAATAAAACAGATTACTTTTTAAAAAAGGGGAAAGAATTATTGAGGAAAAGGCTAGCAGCGTGAGTTGGAGAAGAAAGGAAGATCTAACAGCAGTAGTGCTCCATGGCTTGCTCACATACATAAGCTGGGTAACATCATTCCTCCCTGCTGCCCAGCTGCTGCAGGCAAGCATGGGTCATTTCCTCCTGCAACTTCTTCTACTTTCTGGCTCAGCAGTGGCTCAGATGATAGCATGTCCTTTCAAACCTCATGGAAGGACCTCAGAGCATTACACACAATTGTCTGCCACTCTCCTGCCTCTTTGACATTGAGTATAGGAAAGATAAAGGAGGGTTTATCCCTTTAGGCTTTCCAATGGTATTTCTTAGTAAAATATTTTTGCAATCTCAAGCTTCTTCTTTGTAAAACAACTTGTTTTAAATTTTGAATTGGAAAAGCTGTAGAATCAGTGGAGAAATGGAGAAAGACAGGAAAAGTGAGCAACTGCAATCAGCAGGGAAGCTTCCTCTCCCATAATATTTTCTCTTCAATAGAGAAAACAGCCACAAAAATGTAAGAAAATATTATCTTGTAGCCTTTTTAATGACCAGAACATTCTTCAGTGATGAGTAATATTTCTGAGAAAACCTGAATTAGGATATGATGAAACTTTGATGCAATTTATGGAATTGGTGAAAAATTGTGAAGCAGGACTAGTCACTGCTGGGCAACATACTTTTTGATTGAAAAATATAATAGATCAGTAATGGATTCATTGAAGTTTCTGCATATCCTGCTGGCAGGAAAAACAGATTTTGTCCCTGATGCAGAGGAGAAGGAAGAAAAAAGGAAAATATACCTTAATTGTAATAAACTCTAAAATGCAAATTTAAGCAAAACTGCTAATCTAAGCTGGTCCTGCAGGCTCCCTCACCAGTGGACAGAGAGAAGAGCACCTCGAGAGGACAAATTGTCCCTCTTCTTTTCATTGATTGAACATGTGAAGGGTTTCTCTGGACTGACCCAGGAGATTGGACAGTAAACAGTCCTTGCGCAGCCTCATGGTAGTCATGGATCTGAACTCAGCTTTGCCTTATTCTTCCATTCAATTAAGTTGTACCACATTGATTATTTAGATGAATATTTTCTGAAGAATCTTAATTTCTTAAACTTCCATGAGATTTCTAATGGATTCTGGAAAGGTAAACTCTCCTCCCAGTGCCTTTGTCTGACTAAACATGTTACTGCCTATGGTGCCAGTTTAGGTTCTTCCTCAAAACAAAGACAAAACACCATCGAAGTCACCCTTGTCTAAATATTTATTCTTGGTCTCATGAGTAAAAGTCAGCGTACAGGAAGATATTGTGCCCCTATGTGCTCCCACACAGTTGTAGCAATCAAAGATTAACTGTAGTCTATAGGGACAGGGAAGCTGTGAATTCTCCATTCTTGGTGGCATTCAAGGCGAGGTTGGACAGAACCTTGGGTGGCATGGTTTAGTGGGAAGTGTCCCTGACCATGGCAGGGGGGTTGAAACTAGATGATCTTAAGGTCCTTTTCCAACCCTAATTATTCTATGATTTTATGATTATACAGCCTACCAAGTGCATTGCTAGTAAAGTGGAAGAAATCACTTCTTCTGATGAGAAAAAGGGCTCTAATCTGGCACACAAACAATGGTTGCTCTTGTTTCCAGATGTATTTTGAACTCACATTTCTCAGTGAAAAGTAAGAGCACAGGCAGGGCAAAGAAGCTGCCATGGCTGATGAATGGGATGGGGTGTTTACCTCAACAAATTCAGCATCAGGTATTTTTCCAGCTTTGTGGCACTGTTGGTGGAACTTCAAAGTGTTTTCTTCATTTTAAGTGGGACAGCAGATTTTAGGTTGTGCCCATAGGCTAAATCAAGGATAACTCTGAAAAACAAGTCTACTTGGATATCCGTTTTGCCCTAGAGAAAGGTCTGTGAGGTTCCTAAAATAAAAGGATTGGAAAATCATAAAAAACTTCATGAAGTTTCCTTTTCCTTACTGAGATTTCTTTCCTGAAATGTTTCCTTGGCTTGTAATGAAGGATTTGTTAGAAAGTGCTCAACCGTGGTCCACAGTGGCCCATCAGCAGGAGATCTCCCCGAAATCCAGAGCTGCTCTGACTGTGATTACAAGTCGAACCAGAATGTGGGATCCTTGTGCTGATACATTCTTGAGAATTTATCAGCTGGCAGAAGACAGTGAATTCCTATTAACAAGTAGGTGGAAAGGACAAAACTGTTAATTTAATTTTGGATCTGTGTGCTTTAAGTAGATGTGTTATCTCGGGATGGCTGTTTTGATGTTGCCTTTGACATGTTAATTGACTCTAAAGATGTTTTCATTCATAAAGTCTTTTCACCAAGAGAAGCTTAGTTAATTGAATGTATCCAGGTGAAAATCAAAGTCTGTTCTGCTTAATTTCTAGGGCTGATGGATACACAGAAATAGATTCCTGGTATTGTTCTCCTTTCTTATACTGTCCTCTGATGCTGCTCTGCAGATGAAGGGTATGGTTAGCATATCCTTGCAGATATGTAGAACGACCATTACATACTGACATATTCTTAAAAGTAGTGTTCTGCTTTTCCTCATTATAGAACAACATAGTCAGGTCTGAGCAATCAGTTAATC
Organism: Forpus xanthops; assembly: GCA_032466535.1. Taxonomy (NCBI): domain Eukaryota; kingdom Metazoa; phylum Chordata; class Aves; order Psittaciformes; family Psittacidae; genus Forpus; species Forpus xanthops. The sequence goes on along the minus strand of JASSUY010015676.1, from coordinate 6,119 downwards.
AATTGTCTGCTATAGCATTTTCTATGTATTCGTATGTCCAGTTAAGACCATTCCTCCTGAGCAGATATACCCTGTTTAACATTAGCAGACATGTGAGAATACATTGCCCTTCAAGCCGAACAATCAGGCAAGAATAATATCTGGAAAGTCAGGGAGGAGTATGGAAAAGCAAAAGGACTGGGAAAGTGATGCCTTTGTCTGTATAAAGAGAACAACAGTATGAGATTTCCTGCTCGTAAGCATTTATTCTTACCTTTGGGGACCACTTAGGAAGTAAGTCGTTCATGGTAGCTGTAGGACTTCTATTTCTGTTCCTCTGGCTTGAGGAACTGTGACTTTTGACTGAGATTTTACTGTGTCCTTACAAGGCTTGATCTTCAAGATAAGAAGCTGGGTTTCTTAAGCTATCTAAGAGTGTGCCTGCGCAGCTTCCTCTGTCCAGTTCTTAAACTCTGTTTCTCAGTCTTTCAGTAAAGATAGCAAGCATCTCCTGCACCTGATCCTGCTTTATCGGCTACCTTCTCAGCCAGTGATTAGTCTGTTCTCACTTTACTATCCCAGAACAACAGAATTACAGTGGTGCCTTCTAAATCAAGTATCTTCACTGATCACGGAGAGGCTCCCAGCACCTTGGTGCAGTCACCACCCAGAGTTACAGAAACTCTGTGATTCATCATGGGGAACAGGGAAACTACCATAGCTTCTCCAGGACCTACCCTTTGTGAACTGATAATTTTAACACAGCAGACCTTTGCTTTGGGCTGACAGGCACTGATCTGTGCTACAGTCAGACTGAAAGCATCCTTTTTCTGTGTGCAATATCTCACTAAATAATATACGTGAAGAATACAAACCGGCTGTTGGATTCCAGCTTCCTGTCAGCTGTCTCCGTTAACACCTGCCTTAGGAATACTGTGGCACATGGCAGTGCGGAGTTTTGATAAGCAGGCTTTCCATCCTGGAAACTAGACTAAACCTACAGGAAGACTCTAATTTGCATCCAAAGTAAGAAGTGAAAGTTGGGGAAAAAGCTTTCTGTCTACCCTCAGCATTTTTGCTGGTCAGCTCATAGGACTGTTGTCGAACAAAACAGCGTGCTGCTACTCGTTAATAAAGTGGCAACAGTTTACTGCGGTGGGAGTGCCCAAAAAGCGCTTCCTGTCTCCCATGGCAACCCAGAGCTTACACAGAACAAATGGCAAGCAAATCCTGCTGTACTTATTCATGCTCTTTGTGATTTACCACTTAAGCCTGCTACAAAACTAACAGAAGAGGAATGACAACAGTGGAGCACGCTGGCTCTGACAGATGCACATTGTTATCTCCCCAGTTGTTATTCTGTGGTTGCCTCTTCCCTAACAGTTGACTTTATGTGCTGATATCATGTATAAATCTCTAGTTCCATTCAAGGGTGGAAGTGGTAGAGCAAGCACTAACTGGAAAAGAGCTGGTGACTCATAAGCCTAAACATTCTTCATATTTAGCAGGAATAAATATTGATGTTAGAGAGATTCACTAATGAGATTTAATAATGGCTGAATATTGCAGTATGTTGATTGGGCTCTCAGTTTCTTGTGCACCCGTGACTCCTGTGGACTTTGGAGATAGTTGCAAGGGTGCAGAAGAGGTAGTATTTGACATTTCTGAATGCTATTATATATTCCCACAGAATTATGGGGAAGGGAAAATAGAAGGAGGGAACTGCCTCTGGAATGTGCATTTCATTCTTTAGAGGGAAGTAATAAAGGGAAATATTTTGTATGGTGATATACTTTATTTGCCATGAAATTAACATAGCCTGTGTGACTCAATTATCTGATGATTTCAATCTGTAAATTTTTTCTACCATACAAAAAGAAAAAAGGGTAGATCAGCGGACACTGGTCAGTGGCATGCTGGGCCAAATTCCATATATGCATACATGCATCCTGACCAAAAAATATGCACTTTATCAGAGGGAGATGTTAATACACATCCTTGGCCATGAAGGACATGCCCAGGGCTGGCGAAGGACCGACAAAGACCAATTCAGCTCCCCAGCTCTGTTAGGAACTTGCTTCTGCACTCATGCCTGTCGCTGTTGTGATGCAGTTTGGCAGTTTTCATATGTCCTTGCAACAAGGATGTATCGCTTTGAGCTTTTTGCGAGAAAGGAAGGAAAACCTCAAGTAAAGAACTCAGGCTTGCAAAGGAAGGAGGAAAATACCATTTTCAGATGCCTGACTTGTTTTATAAATTTCAAAGGCATTTGTGTTTTCAAAAGGAAATCCCTCAAATCCACTGGAAGTTAAAACATGGGATCCAATTCTTAGATGGCAGATAACTGCAAAACTCCACAGAAGCTACATATGTAGTGCTCAAAACTTGTGACGTTTGCATCCAATTTGAAGTAGTCATTGGGAGAAAACTAGGAGATGCAATTTGATCCTGGAATAACTGCTGAATATAAGAATATACAGAAACTTTATAAACTTTCATTTAAAAGAAATGTGTCAGAGCCAAAGTGCTACTTGCAGAAGGGTTCACCACAGAAGCAGTGGGCAGTGAATCACCATATTTGCAGAGACAGACAATTCTGACTGCATTTCTGTATCCCTGTCACTATCAATCAAATGTATTTTGTCTCATTCTTAAATCTTTCATCAACAATAGAGTTGCTTCAAACATTGATCTGAAGCCTAAGGGAGTCTTAACATATTATATTGTTATTACTATTATTATTAGTAATAATAATAATATTGATAATCCTTACTAATTGCTACTTATCCTCCCTCTCATAATTAGTTACTAAAAAACCACTACCATTCTCCTCTAAGTAAGTCCTACATAAACAATCTATCTAGTGCAAACTTGAAACATGAACATCTACGGGCAGATGAAGCAGATTTTATGAGCCATTTCCTAGATGATAAATATCCAAGTATTATTACTGTCCTGTTAAATAAACAGTAGCAGTGTTAAAATGAATACTAAAAAAAAAAAAAACAAAAAAAAAAGTCATACAGCACTAGTGTATTAACGTGAGTGACAATGCGGTTCTATTAGTGGCATATATTTTCTTGTGGTCAAAATCAAATGTATAAGATATATTGTATTAGTTCCTTACTCTAATATCAGTTCTTATATTGCTGTGTCCTCCTTGCCTATTTTTGATAGTCAGAATAGTGAGCGAAGACATGAATTTTCATTTTCATTAGCTTTTCTAATAAGCACAATCCATGCAACATACTCTAAGTAGCACCTGCCTAGAGTAGCGTACAGTTCTTATAAGACAAAGAAACAGTATTGGGAAATCCCAAAAATGAGTTAATGATTTTTTTCTTTAATTTATTTTATTAGTGGTTTGTAATTTGTATGCTACTATTTATGAAATTCTATCATATTAAGACTATGTCAGACTAGCCTTTAAAAAATACACAGACCTTTTGATTAGGTCAGAGTCCCTTAGCAGTTGATGTTGGACCCTGCAGAGAAATGGGCAGTTCTGAGCAGCTCTGGCCATAGAAAAGTGCGAGAGATTTTCTGAGTCTCTCTGCACAGACTTCCAGAGAAATACTGTTTAAAATACTAAATTTACTTCTCAGCAACTCAACTCCATTGAGTAACACCAAGACAAGTTATCTGAAAGACAAACCTCACCTAGGAATTGCAGTTTGTGGAATAATCTTCTTCGGTTTCAATAGATGATTTCCCTGATCTATGAAACAACAGTTCCACATCCAGTCCTCATTGCTATCAGAGCTAAGTCTAACTCCATGCAAGGAACAGGAATTCTGCCCCTGACATTGAAAGGCGATAACTGGGATCTCTAAGAAGTTCATATGCCTTTTGCAATAGATGACTTATTATGGCATTAGCCACACTTGTTACTGACTCTCCCCCTGTTGTACTTTCACCTTCCTTTTAGAAACCAAATGTTTGCTCTGTGACTAAAGAATAATGAAAGTGCTGTTTGGTGGGTAGCATTTGCCAGGACTGACCGGATGTTTGCCTTCTGTTAAACTTGAATAAATATTGATAGGTCTAATCCTAAAAGTCACAACTGCAATAAAAAATAAACTGTTCGACCCCACTGTTAATGAGTTCTTGAAGATCAAGCACGTTTATACTATTCAGATATAACTAGTTTCCCTATATACTTTCATTCTGCTATTGCTAGATTCTTGGTGTTCAGTTTTACTTTAAATTGCTTTCTATAAAACACAGTAAGAAGCAATGCAATGTCTTGCAAAGAAAATGCATTTAAATGATGAAAATTTGCATTTAAATCTAGCTACAGCTGTGCCTTTCCTTGTCCTGGTCTTGCTGTGCTGTTCACACCAGTTAATTTAATAGCCAGAATCCTCCATCAAGGTGAATTACAAAGGACATACTGCATGCAAGAACCAGCAAGAGGCCTCATATTGCACTTGTGTCAACAGCAAGGGTTGTGGGGTTAATTCCCTGGCTTAACTGGAAAAAGTTGGAGTACCTGTGATGGAAGTCTAGGTGGTTCCAGAAAGATGTGTTGAGGTATGAGCTGTAGAAACCCTACCCTTAGATGTGCTGAAGGGTGACAAGAAGAGTCATGACATGCATTCTGCAATTGCAGATGTAGTAGGAACATGCTGCCTTTCTTGGAGAGGCCATTAGTAGTACTGAATTGCGCTGGTTCGCCCCTGTGTCTCCCTGTGCAGCTTCCAGACCTACCCAAGAGCATGCTCCAGGGCTATGCTCCTCTGGAAAGCTGGCAACAGAGACAGATGACTACAGTGGAGGCATGCAGGAAGCTCTTTCCAGACAGCCTAGGATTTTTCAGCGGGGACATTGTAAAAACAGGAAGTAAACATCAACTTGTGCTTGCTCTCTAGCCCCTTATCCCTAGCCAAGGTTGGGACCTGCTGCTTCATGTAGAGGCAACATGTCATGCTGATGGGACTAACTGAGTAATATCTCTTTGACAGACAATCGGTTGTTACCAACAAAGCTTTATTTGGAAAGGAAGTCTACATTTTGGCAGAGCAACCTTGAAAGATTGCCAGGAACTGAGGGGAAGTCCACTCTGTGACAATGCAGGTAAAGAATTTATCTTTAGGTACGTTCTCCGTTAGTTCCCCTTGAATGCCCAACGGTACTCAGTTCCTTCTAAGACTGAATTTGTTCAGTTATTTTTTCAAACTTATATTAATGATTTCTCTCCAGTTGTGGAAAATAGTGGGGTTTTCAGCCTCACCCTAACCCTCTTATGTCAGCGCTGGAGTTAAGTAATATCTGCATGCAATTACATGCAAAAAAACATTAGTATAAATTGCTCAAAGTGAACAGGATGCATGCCATTTCAGTATCTGGACATAACATTATCTTGGTTTGGTATTATTCAAACAATGTATTAAGAAACTAGCCTCTGATGGGAAAGCTTTCTCTTTTTTCCTCTTCATTGCAAGTCTCTGTTTTCTATGAAAATGTACTGAAAATACTTAGAAGTACATGCTGCTTAAACAATGCAAATAAATATATTTGCCTTTTGAAACTACCAGAGCGTTTCTATTCTCAAATGGAAAAAAAAAGAGAATTAATGAGAATATCAGGTAGTTTGAAAAAGTGTGAGGTTTGACACCTACAGACTTCTGTGGTTGATCTTAAAAAAGCATAAAAATATTCTTGCTTTACCCTTTTCCACTCCTTATTTGTGTGCACAGGCAGCAGCTGACTGAGTCTGAAATAAAGTGCTACCACGTGTGTCGCTTCCATTATGTACCTGGTACATGCAGAATATCAGAATGCACAGAAACTAATTGGGCTGAATTGCAGGTAATTGCCCTATTTTCTCATCACTGCATCTGTTTCATAGTAACTAGTTTTTACTTGTGGGAGGGGCTTCACTGAATTTGAGCCAAAACCAATCTCCTCTTCCTTCAGTGTGTATATGTATCTTAGCTTTTGCACTGTTCACATAATCACCTCTTTCAAAATTCATCCCAGTAGCTTTTTTTGTTGTATATTCAGCATACATCATCTTGTTGTAGATATGGCATACATCAACTCTGGAACAAGTCCAGAGGAGGGCCACAAGTATGATCAGGGGACTGAAACACCTCCTGTATGAAGATAGGCTGAGAAAGTTGGGGCTGCTCAGCCTA